>JAAGVU020000032.1:3334860-3351224 GCA_011763525.2 Mormyrus iriodes
ACCCGGGCAGAGACGTGAACCCTGATCCCAGAGGTGTGAGGCAACAGTGCTAACCACTGCACCACCGTGCCACCCCAAGTTTTGGAGTCATATTCCCTTAACCATACTTTCCCAATTGGAAATGTGTATTTTAGTATGCGATTTTAGTGAACACGAGGTTTTTCAGGAACACATTGATTGCCATACAATAAATGAACTGTAAATGTCATGCAGCTCCGCTGGCTGAAGATCCTGAGACTAACCATCGTGACATAAATTTCTTAAACATATTGATGAACACATTAAGAATCTTTCAGTTGGTAATATTTTAATTTCTAATCTTTTGCATGCTTGTGTGTTGCTGCGTGTCCCTGAGTGTGCAACAAGCAGTGTACATGTGCTGCGCACACGTCTATATAGGCATATGTTACTATGTTAATATGCCCTTAAAATAACAGTGTAATACTGCGCCATTGACTTTAGACCAGATTTTTGTTGGACAAAAGCACAATAGCTTTCCACTAAATCAAAATAGCAATGCGGCAACAATGCGCCTGACTCCGCCTCATTTTAAGACCGACACACCCACAGGCGTTCAGATGGACCCAAGTATATTTGTTATCTAAATGGCGTGGGCACTGGATGGGAAAATGACAAATGTATCCGACTCATGCTAGCAAAGACACTTGCATGGTGTCTGGCGCCACTTGACACTGGATGCTAAATACGGCCCATAGTGATCAACACATCTACCTATGGAAAGCACTTGAATGAGTGTTTCGGCTCAAGACATTTAAGCCTAGACAAACAATCACCAAGTCAAACAAGAAGCATTACGTCAATGTAAAAAGCTCAGATCAGGACAGCAGGGCTTGTTTTGAATAATAAGTTAACTGCCAGCTGTGGGCTTTCTGAAACAGTGTCAACTAGGCTCATAGAGTCAAGACTATTAACAGGCTATTCTTGTAGTCCAGAATTGAAAGTTAAACACTGTTGGCAGATTTTTTGTTGTTTCACTGACAAAGACAAAAGTGATGCCATGACCCTCAGGAAAATATGGTTGAATTTCACAGGAATGTTTACGAAAAGGCTCTGGGGACATGGTCAAAAAGAGTATAATGCAAAAACAGGATGGTGAAGTTCAGCCTGGGTCAAATGTGTCCTGTGTGTGAGAAAAAGAGCTTCAGGATTTAATGCAGCTTATACAATACAGGATTACGGAGAACCTATAGCCTGTCCCAGAAAGCACAATGCAGGGGACAGCCGAGATGGGGTGTAATTTAATCTCATTATTCACCTTGATAAGTGTTCAACTAAATCAGTCAAGTTTTTTTCCACTTTGAGTGTTTAATTGCATGAATGAACAATAAATATGTCTGACTTTGTGCAAGTCTCACGACCACAATGGAAACCAGGTATCTGTCTGTGGGACTTTAGAATAAAGTTATTATGAGGCAAAAAATTTGAGAATGTTATGAAATGAGTGGCAAAGCTTTGAACCTTCCCAGGAGCAGAATGAAGTCCATTGTAAAAGAGAAATGGAAATGCAGAATCCATATGCTACGAAAATCAGGCCTCCATAACAACCAGAATGACTAGATGAGAAGGGAAATAGGCAGTGAAGTGAATCAGACACCTAATACAACAGTAGTTGTGGTTACAGAGCTCTTTGGGTGATATGGGAAAACACTGACCAGAGGTCGATAATCCGTACAGCACCACACAGATTCGAAATCTTTGCCATAATAACAGAACTGAACCCCTTTCTGAAAAGGGCAACCTTCATCATGGGTCTTTTTCCAGGACCTATGTGACTGACCATGAGAACTTTAGGAAGATGATATAGTGGTTTGATGAATCTGATGTTTTAGTCTTCAGTACAAAGCAATCAGCTCATGTTCCAGGCAACATGACCCAATCAAATATGGTGATGGGAGCAGAGTCAGTATTCTGAACCATCCAAATCTCTGACTTCTCTTGAAGTATATGGAAAACCTGTAGAATGACTGTAAAATACTGCCCATCGACACACTATCTATTAAAGAAAGTACAGTGTAAACATGTACATAGATCACATATATTTACTCACAAAGTGTGAAATTACTAACAAAGACCCATTTTGGTTAATCAGACCTATAAGCTTTCAAGTTTTAATGTGTAACAGAACAGGATACGGGAAAAGTTAAATTCCTCGCTGAGTAGCGCAATACTAAAATTGGTTGGGAAAGATGGAAAACAAAGTTTCAATTCATAAAGAGATTGACTGTAGAAAGAGTGCTGGCATTACCTTAGTGTTTGACCTGAAGTAGTAACCTACGATAAAAGTGCATGTCACAAATTAATTAGCACAAAGAGCATAAAATTCCTGTAGAGCAAGCAAAGAAGCTTGCTGTGTTCATGCAGGGTCAAACCTATGTTGTTAATGAGTTTTCTAAGAAGACAGAGCAGGGCATTCTGAGGAGGAAGAGCTGAGCATTCTAAGAAGTGACACATTATTCAGGTTATTTGATTGCTGACCTTCTATATGCAATCTTTCCAAAATATAATCAAAACAAACTAGGTAATTTTTCCCTTTTAACCGTATCACCATTTTAACCACACCACTGCCCTCTAGAAACACCTGGCAATCATCATCATGTCAATCAGCATGACCAAAAAACAACCGACATGTAAAGGTGTTTTATGAAGTATGATCCGTAGATTCGTGCTATTGAATGTAAAAATGCCCCAAAATTACTTCAGTACACCTGGGAAAGAAAAGTATTTTTACTTTTACTCTGAAAGTGAAGCCAACTTTCTTGATAATTGATGTAAAAGATCTAAAGAAAAATGTTATTCGCAGCTGGGGAGAAAGAGACTAGCTGGATATCAAGGCACGAAAGGAACGGTGTTTGTAAGGGGCAGGGGGCACTGTGGCTGAGCAGGCGACTCCATAGAGAATTCCAGGGAGACGTAAAAAGTGCCCCCCATCCTAAATAGCAAAAGTGAGGCTTCACCCTACGGAAGGAGACTCAGCACATGAAAGGGATAGTCATTCTAGTTTCCTCATATCTCTGCCTTAAGTGGTGTTTAAAGGTGTATGAGGGACACAGCAGCTTGTGATAAATGCAGTGTGATGTTGTCACTGTAGCCACTGACTATGATGCTGACTATGATGACTGTGGTGCTGGCTATGGTGACTGATGCTGACTGTGGTGCTGACTATGATGACTATGGTGCTGACTATGGTGCTGACTATGATGCTGACTATGGTGATGACCATGGTGATGACTATGATGCTGACTATGGTGATGACCATGGTGATGACTATGGTGATGACTATGGTGATGACCATGGTGATGACTATGATGCTGACTATGGTGATGACCATGGTGATGACTATGAGGCATTTCTGTAAGCTGAACTGATTCTGGCCACAACGGTGCATGATTACAGGTGTACTTTTCTATTCAAGCTTCTCCCAATGAAAATAGACCGATATTGACCCATTTCAGGCACTAAACGGCAACAATAAAATTGAACGACAGAAATTAACGGCTGGTTACTCATCTACTCTTTACCAGATACTTCTGCAAAAAATGTCATTTCTGTTTAATATGTTCAGTCATTTACGGTATAAAATTCATAGGATATATACATTTGAACATACAAATTATAATTTTATCGCTACTCTTTAAGAAAAGTGCTGCGGTGTTGTTTGTAAAATATTCTCCAAGAATGTACACTGATACAACAAGGTAATTGCTTGTAAAAACACCTTCCGGCATTTTCCTGTTTTTTTTTTGTTGACAAGTTCCCCCAATACCTCCCCATATCTACACCAACCTTCTAAGCAAAATTAGCTAGTTTTTCAAATTAAAAGGATAACTGGGTTTCACTGACTAAGTTAGCTGTATGCCCAGGGTTAGTAATCAATGTCATGGTAGCACAAGCGACCACAATCGTCCCACACAAATTTCAGCCATGCGTTGGATAAGCAGGTTATGAGAGATATTTAACTATCCTGCCTAAAACTTTATTTATATAGCAGATGAAAAGCTTGACATTAAAGGACTGACACCCGCAGTTAAACCAAATAAGCTTAATCAAAACAATTACAAGCATCTAAGACACTTTAAGTATTGTATACTTGATTAATAGCAAACAAACCATTTAAAGACAGATTAAATACTCTTTTAATCCATATATGACAGTATATAGTCTTGCTGTCATTCCTTTTAATCATCGTTAGAAAAATAAAACATAAAAAAGTAAAACACCTGAAAATATCTGAAAGTGGTTTCAAATTAGACACGTCCACAGATTAATGTTTTTAGGATTACGAATGGGGATTAAAAGCGCTTTTGCTTAGACAGGCAGCGCAGAGCAAAGCCATAAAAACATATCTTGAAACTCTCATATGGAAAATGAATGGATGACTGGATATTTAGGTTTACAGTAAAAAATGTGGCGAGAACTAGCGGGGAATACCTCCCACCATTAAGAAATCCTGCAGTGAGGATCCTGGGCATAGTGCAGTTTGCAGGTGCAAAGTTCAAGTGCTTTTTTTTCAGAATAAATTGATATAAAAGATAATTATTCTGCAGGTAGGCACCCATGGGATTAATGGAATATTAGTTTGCCTCAAGAAAATAAAAAGATTAGTAATCACTGGACTCTAAATAGAAGTGTTACAGACACACCAAACATGCTGCAAATTACATGCCTTCATCTTAAACAATATTTTATCACGATAAGTTATTTGCAAATAGAAACTTGGAAGAATTTAAAAAACATCGCAGCTGACAGACACCAGCATTTACAGGACAAGACAATGTTTTTTTGCAGAGATGGATAGTTCAGGTCCAGAAAGTAAATGTCCAGACCAAGATTTTGTTTCAACAAACCACTTGAGTATAAAGAGTCACAGAGTACTCAACTGGTTGGTTGAAGCAAAATCTTGGTCTGGATTATTACTCTCTGGACCTGAACTATCCACCTCTCATTCTCTGTACATGTTTATGGTCTGCTATAGATAACATGGACAAATGGCTCTGCTTAAATTACATCACTATGGAGACAACCAAACTGACCTTTCAGCCCTAAATAGCAATAAAGTGCTATCCCACAGTTCTGGCTGTAGTTTTTATGGTGCCCTAGCACAGCAGGAAAATGAAGACAAAATAGGGAAAACACAGCAGAAATCAAACTTTGAAGCACTAGCTGGGAGACAGTGCCTAGCTGGAGGGCGATTGGCTGCAGGAAGGTAGGTTCTGGTTATTTATGTCAGGTCCATAAGACAAAATGCAAATTAGACTATAAACAACTTATAGACGAGAGATGGCACGGTGGTGCAGTGGGTAGCACAGTTGCCCCATACCTCTGGGACCAGGGTTCTACGTGTGTGGAGTTTGCATGTTCTCCCCGTGTCGTCGTGGGGTTTCCTCTGGGTACTCCGGTTTCCCCCCACAGTCCACAAACATGCTGAGATTAATTGGAGTTATCACATTGCCCATAGGTGTATCAGTGTGAGTGAATGGAGTGTGAATGTGCCCTGCGATGGGCTGGCACCCCATCCTGGGTTCTTCCCTTCCACATGCCCATAGGCTCCTGACCCCCCACAACCCTGAATAGGACAAGTGGGTACAGGGGATGGGTGGACAATTAGACAAATTTCAAATAGACAATTTCTTGTCAATATGAAATCTTTTGTATAGTGCCTTTCTCAAGACATGCTGTGCGGCCCAAACATAAGCACTATTTTGGCATTTGTGGCTGAATGCAAGGATCTCATGGCAATCAAGCCAGCTAATAGACAATGTATCATGTGACTTAATTAGTTTATCCATATATCCACTGAATTCTGTGTATCTTGTACTGATGAAAAATATATACTTTGTATAAACAGTGATGTGGAATTGTTGTAGCACAATAATGGGTTTTAAAATGTGTGTTAGATGACGTTTAGTTCTTGAACCATCCAATGAAATGCTATGAATGTCCAGCTGCCATTGAGAGACCATATGAAGAGGGAATTGACCAAGTTAGTGTGTGTGTGTGTATGGGTGTGCGAGCATGTGACTATGCTTGTGTGAGATCAAAGACGTGACCACCGCAAAGCCTGTGCACTGCACAAACATATGCACAGTTTTGGCATTTGTGGCACAATGCGAGGATCTCATGGCAATCAAGCCAGCTAACAGACAGTGGGTACAATGTGGACAGAAAAGCCCCATAAAACAGCAAAACCTGCTGCAGTCATCTGAAGGCACATCGAAGAGGAAGCGCAAGAGGTTTCATTGGCCCCAGAACTCACCCTTTGCTCTCACGACCAATCAGGCAGCCAGGAGTTAATCCATAACATGTCCTGCGCCATTGCTCAGGAACACAGTAGCTTAAGTCCACAGACTCAACCAACCCAGCCCTGTAGCAGCCCTAGCCACATTCGAAGGTACTGTATTTTGAATGAGTGCAAAGGCAGCAGAATGACACAAAAAATAAAAAACATGCTAAAAAAAAATAAAAAATCTAACAAATCAAATAAGAAGTTGTGAAAAATCAATGAAGAAACATGTTTGAAATCAAAAGTTGATTGGAAAACAAGTAGTTTAATTTGAACATCAAGTTTAATAAAAAAAAAATTATGATATATGAGATTCAAAGGGACAAGTTGCATTTGTAGAAATAATCAATATGAAATCTTATTTACTTATTTATGCAAACATTTTTCTTTGGGGAGTGATGGGCCAACATGCAAATGTACAGTGAGATACGTTGCACCGAAGACTATGCTGTTCTATTTTACCAGTCTTCCCGGAACTTGTCAGTGCTGCACTCATAGGATTGTATGATTTTTACAACCTCTGCTGCACACAACCACTAACCTCATCTCTGCTTGGAATCTCAGGGGCTGCCTTAGAACACGCCGTTGACATTGAATGCAGTTCAGTGGGTCTTAGTCTCCATCTGTTCTGGGACTACTGGCGAATTCTTTTTTTTCCCTAGAAAACAATCTGTGTTCAGCCAATCGGCTCAGCCAAGACCTCCCTATTCCTCAGACCCTGCTAGACATTCATAGGCATTTTGGGAATGTATATATGTGCATGCATATGTACGCATCCAGCAAAGTCTTAAATAAAAAATGAACAAATGGTGAGGTCTGGTTGCCATGTTTAATTATCAGAGGTACCCCAGTGCCCCCCAACCGGTGACACATTACAACTGTATCCATAATTACTGAGCAATAAACACTATGTATGTTTCCAGTGCAATTTTAACATAATTCGGTAAATCATGCTAAACCTTTTTATCATAGCCAGCATTAACTTTTTCAGTATTTTGTGCTACAGTAGCTCTCCTGTGGGATCGGACCAGATGGGCTAGCCTTCACTCCCCACACACATCAGTGAGCCTTTGGTGCCCATGTCCTCGTCACTGGTTCACTGGTTCACTAGTTGGCCTTCCTTGGACCACTTTTGGTAGGTACTTACCACTGCATACAAGAAACACCCCACTAGACCTGATGATTTACAGATGCTCTGACCCAGTTGTCTAGCAATCAGAAGCAAGCAAGCCCACCCTATTCTGTGCAATAATGTTAGCCTGCCCGGGGGGGGTCGGGCAGCCAGCTGATCTTGGACCCCCAGAGGTTTTTTCTCCTTACTTGGGAGTTTTTGGTTTCTCTCCTCCATTGTCATATAGCTTTCTTTCTTTCATTTCTTTGTCCTCCCTTCTCCCAGTTTTTGTATTATTCTGTCTTAATGATACTGTAAGGTATCACAACACACCCATGTAAAGCGCCTTGGGACGACTGTGTTGTAAAAGGCACTATATAAAAATAAATTGAATTTTGCCCTTGTCACAGTCACTCAGATCCTTATGCTTCCCGATTTTTCCTGCTTCCAACACATCAACTTGAAGAACTGACCGTTCACTTGCCTAATATATAATGACACCCTTGGCAGGTGCCACTGTAACGAGATAATCAATGTTATTCACTTCCCCTGTCAGTAGTTTTAATGTTATGGCTGATCGGTGTATATGCTTGTCAACGCTATCCTGTCATTCTCCAGTTTATCTCTGTTTGATGCCTGTCAGTACATTCGTTTACATTTAAGGGACCTAGACCTAGAGCTAGACCTAGACGCAAACCTGTCTAATGTGGCTTATATGAGATGCAACATTTTCTGAAACAGTGAATCTACACAACACAACACAACATACGCTGCTTAATTTAAACACACGTGTACATTTACATGTAAATCCACGTTGTGTCTGGGACTGTGAAATTCTGAATTATTGAAATAATGTTTTGCCTTTGAAATAACATTATTTGGTAACACTTTACTTAAAGCACTTATGTATAATGCATTATTGATACCTCCATAATGCAGTATAATACATTTATAAAGTATTATAAACAAGGCTATAACTATTTAAAGAAAGGCATATCACATTATAGCCATGTTAATTATACATTATGAATGTTCTATGAAGCTCTCATCTATAATGCACTATAAATACCTTCAAAATGCATTATAATGGCTAATACTGAACATTCCAATGCCAAGATGGGTTGGTTGGAACATTGGGGATACTACAGCAGTGGATACAGAATAGAGATCTTGCTGGTTCAGACCACAAAGTCATCCATCTTCATGGGTTAAAAGTAATTATCAAGGTGGAACACTGCAGAGTGGCTAAACATTCAGTAATTGCTGGCTCCCTTAAGAACCCCCCAGGCTGAACACCTAGACAAGTGACAGAAGTGGACGTGAGGAATCAGGTCTGACTGTCTGTGACCTACTGACCTCTGATCTTGTTTACCCAATTCTACTTTCCGTTTTCTTCTTGCTGTTGTCAGACGGATTATGTGGTGAGCTGAGTTACAGGCTACATGTGGATGGATCACTGTTGGGAAGGTTGTTTTCTCCTCAAGTGCAACACCTTTAGATCATTTGCTGATTAATTCTAAGCATCTTTAATTGCTGAATAGGCTAATAATAGATTGCATTATACTCTTGGTAAAAGGTCAATTTTGTGGTGGTAATATAAAGAAGCAAAAGGTATGTCGTTGCTGGATTCTGATATATATCGATGAACTAAAACATTATGACCACCCCCACAGGAAGGAGATTAATACAGCACATGTCAAAGCCCAGAGTATTAGAAGGTAAGCTCACCTTCAGTACTAGTAGTTGATGGGTTTCGAACAAAATTAGGGCCGTATCGCCAAAGGGCTGGGTCAGAGCATCTCCAAAAATACAATGTTTGTGGGGCGCTGTAGTGAGTACCTACCGAATACCTACTTAATACACATTCATTTACAGACATTATAATGGGAGATTCGATATTAAATGTGACCAAAGCGTCTATTCAGGCTATAGAGCTTGGACATCGTTAAATTGCCGCTTGCAGCTATATTTATTTTTGCTATTACTTTTGTTGTTATTACTATCATCGTCATCATCGTCATCATCATCATCATCATCATGAAATAAAGACAGACCCTTAAATGCTCCATGCACCTGTCCATACTCAGGGGGCGGTGCAGACGGAAGTGAGGTGACAGTCCACTTGCGGCTCCAAAGAAAGGGGTTTAACAACAAAACAGAACAGAATGGGGAAGGTACAAAGAGAAAAGGACCATGAGGGATCAAAACGCAAACAGGGAAAAGAAGAACTAGGAATAAACTAAAGCATAGAATAAACACTACTAAAGAACCAAGAGAACACAGGAAGCAGAAATAGGCAGCCGAGCAACTAACACACAGTAACAAGTACACCGAACATCAACATACAACTACAATGAACCACTAAAGAACAGAACCAGAATAGGCAATTAAATACACACTGAAACTCAGGGCAAGGGACAGGTGTAAATCATTATCACATAAACCAATCACAAAAGGAGCAGGACAATGAGCAACAGGTGGAACAATTAGCAAGCACAGAACTAGGGAATACTAAAAACACTAAAACTACAAAACAATAGCCAACACTCTGGGAATACAGCAGGATAATTAACAGAACTAAATAATACAAACAAGACCAGAGGTGAACAGGAAACACGCAGGGCAAGCCTATAACCGGGAAAACAGAATAGAAAACAAGAAACACTGGGGATCAAAATGAATAAGTGCACGTAAACAGATGAGGCCTGCCTTGAACCCACAGCCAGAATGTCAACAGTTGGCAGGCCACACACTAACCCCACTGAGCTATGTGGGAGCAGGGAGTAGACGAGACACACTAGGAACTTCGGACTAAGACAGAGAAAGGAACAGGATGGCTAGCAACACCTGCTGGCCAAACAGGGACTGAACACATACAACAGAGATGGACTAAATGACAGAGAGGGGGAAAGGCAAAATGACCAGCAATGACTGCTGGCCAAACAGAGAAAAGTCACAGAGGGCTGGGTAACACAGGCGGTGAACATGACATACAGCCTATGCTGGTCAGCATATTCCTATGTTTTATATCTACGACATGATCCTTAACAAAAGGCATACACAATAAAACAGGTAAAGCAGGTTTTAATTAATATGATGATGTCATACAATGATGACTGTGATTGGTTAAAGAAGTAACATGCAAGCCCCTCCCTTGTTGACCCAGGGACACAGTGAACCCGGCAAAGCGGCAGGATGTCCACTGAGAGTGATCCGAGGAGGGAAAAACCAGGACGCACCGACAAGGTGTTGGGTGGCCAAGACGTTGATGCAAGATGTGAACGAAGGGTATCCCATGTGTTACAAAGCAACAGAAGGGCTTGTAGCAGTCAGTAATGTAATAACATGGCAACAATGTAATAATTGTTTTTGTTCTCAAAGAAATAAAAGTCAATTTGTAGTGACGGTTACAGAAGTAATGTGCCTCGACACACAGGGCATCGAGCTCTGATGCGTATGGTGGGGGTGGTCTAAATGATCATCAGCACAATTGTAATTAATACTCAGTGATGTATAGCTCTTTCCTATAATCACTGACACCCAGTCGCCCACTAGTATCTCTTGTACAGTATTTAGTTTCCTCTTTCTGACCTGTCCCATCTTCTCTTGCTCAGATGATCTCGAACTTTTCCATTTCATCTGCAGTGTTACCTCCCTGGGGGTGACATAGAAGGTGCGGGTCATCGATCTATTCCTACTTTTGTTGTAGTACACTGGCAAGGGTGCTACCAATTTAACAGTGTTAACAGACACAGTAGTAGTAGTTCAATGCAGCAGAAATAAATCAAGAAATCTCCCACTGTCTAGTTTTCCCTTTAAACTATTAAAAAGCTGAAATGACGACAGAAACCTTTTAGACATAGCGAAGCTGTCTCTGTTTCAGACAGTGAGGCAAACCATGTGTCAAGGGGCAGTGCAGGAAATGGGAGCTTTATTGGGGCAGAGAAAACCCAAACAAGTCAGAGGGAATCTGCCTCTTTAGCAGCACCAATGAAGAAATGAAAACATGCAGAAGGAATCAGGCTGGAGTTCGGGGGTCTCAAGATGCTGCACCTGGACTTCAGTTCAAGTTGCTAAGTATCAAAAAAGAGAACCAAATTATATACAGTACAGGGTTGGGCAAAGCACTAATCGGCAGGCAAATCCCCAGTCACATACTCCCACTTCTGACAAATAGCTTATAGGCTGTGCCCCATAACCCCCCCCCCACCCCCAAAAGACGTACCAGGGTCTTTTAATCTACCGATGTGACTGGCAAGTGAACAACCAGGGTCAAAGTAAATATGAGATAATGCCACCTGAAACTGATGTGGTTGCTCAATTTTTTCTTCAATAGGGTATTAGGATTGCCGTAAAAGAGTATTATTTTTCACAGCCTATCAATAGATCTTTACTCATGTAACTCTTCAAACATGTCATGAATAATTTGCTTTTAAATGTTCAGCGGTGGTTTACTTTCTTAGATCTTTTGTGAACTATACACTATATACGCCAGCATGCAAGTGTCACGCACCCCATGAAGCAAGGGCAGGGCATCATAGTCGGCTGTTTTCAGGCATTTTGAAAGGCAGCTACTGATGCGAAGGCTAAGGTCCTTGTCTGCTGAATGGCCCTCTTCACACTGCAATAAACATTTGAGCTTCTCACTTAAGTCAAATATATAGATGTGCCTGTCGTATTCTTCTTTGGGATTTACAGCTTTTACCTCTCTTCAGACACTGAGGCTGCCTCGGGGCCCGAAATCCCAGCTCAATCCAGCATCTTTGGCTTCAATTCAGAATTTAAGACATGGATGTGCAATACCAGCGCTTTCTCACAAAGTCACTCCCTAAAAGCTCTCATGGCTTCGCACCGCACGCTTTCTAAAAGTAGCTTTCCCCCTTAACGTTTCCAGTAAACTGAATTTACGGAGGTCATCCAGGTCACCGTCCGTTCTGCACATTTTGCCATCTCTTTCAATGCGCAGAGTACGATTTATACTCCCGTCCAAGCAGCCACAGTGTCCATAGGCAGAAATTGCTTCTGACTTTTCTGATGTTTACACGCATCGCTTTCTAGATATATGAAAAGGGTACAGGTAAAAATGCTCATTCATCCCATAGAGCAACACGTGGATGATAGAGAATCACTGCTGGTATAATAAACCCAACAAGGGCTCAGTACTAGAGAATATAAAAAAATGAGCTGCCAGTGGCATGATTAACAGGAATCACAAGAAAATTCCAGAATATTGATGAATTCACGTAAATATTCCAGTTATGCACATATGCATGACAAATCTGTATTTCTCAAACACACTGATAATTTACTGGAATGCACCAGTATTAACTATCCCCGCCAGGGGCCTGATGCCCATCCCAGGAAGCAGAAACTAGAGCCAGTTCATCACAGGGCACACCCACAATGGGCAATTTTAAAGGTTTTAATTAGCCTAGCTGCATGTCATTGGATAGTGGGAGGGAACCCATACAACCCCCCCCCCACACACAAACACACACACACACACACACACAGATCACTCTTCCCTTTCCAGATCATTAGGGTCATTATTTAATGGGGGTGACGCAGTTAAACATAAATGATGAACATTAATGACTAAAAAGGGAAAAAAATTACTACACACTTCCAGCTCTACAAAGCCATGAACAAAATGGTCAAGCACCCAAGGACAGAATAAAGGATGTTTACAGCGATGTGTTAAACCAGTGAGCTGGGAGACTGGCAGTGCTTAAGAGTACATTCACCATCCTCACAATGTATGCTTTGCTGCCTAAGCATTTTTTTCCATTTTATATAAATTTATATGCGAATTTTATTTGCTCACTTCTTTCTACAAGTCTTCCGTGTTCCCTTAGTGAAGATGTCGTGTTTGATGAAAAGAGATTTAGAGAGAACCTAACGAGAAATCATGGATTTATTCCTAAACAGAAGCAGGCTTCCACAGTTTTAACCTGCACTGTAGCCACACAGTTTCCCAATTATTATTATTATGATTATGTTTTGTTCCATTTTCTGAACTATTACAGTAATGGGGGGGGTTGCACTGTTATGTAAGCCTGCTCAAATCTGAATGAATTCCTACCACCAGGGGCAGAAGACCAGCACATTATCAGAGTGCGGTGGTGATGTCAATACTAATTCTGCTCAGTCAGCTTCTGCATAGCTTCAGGTTCTGTTCCTTCTCCAAGCAAAAATGACAATGAATAATAGTGTCCTGTAAAAATGCAAATGAATCTCCACCAGGAGCAGTTTTTTCCCCTCCCTGGAATCACTTGCATCCATTTGACTGCATCCACACATCCAGACTTCCCCATTTGTGAGTGGGACGCTCCTGTACTCTCTGTGAATAGTGAGGAATTTCTATAGTGTGAAAACTCTTTGTGGTGCCATATGGACCATAGACCTACAAGATACACTGTCCAAAGCAGCATCATTGTATCCAGTGACAATAGAATATAGCAATAAACCAACACCCAGAATGTTTTTGCATAGTCAAGCATATAAACCAAATGTGATGTCTTAGTGAGAGTTTTTATTGTTATTTATGCACATCATATCACTGCAGGTGTAGCTAAGGAAAGAAAAACATCTCTCATGTGCATTCATCTTTCAAGGTCCATCCATTTTCTGAAACCACTTATCCTATTCAGGGTTGTAGGGGGTCGGGTGCCTACGGGCGCAAGGCAGGGAACAACCCAGGAGGTGGGCACAAACCCATCACAGGGCACACTCACACTCAACCCGGAGTACCCGGAGGAAACCCCATGACAAAATGGGGAGAACATGCAAACTCCACACACACACGACCCCACTTTCAAGTTCATGTAAACTAAAATTCTAATGCGCCTCTCAATTTAAATGTAGCTCCTTGGATATAATGATCCTGCATTGAGCTGTCAGAGGGACGTCCATTTGGAGGGCACGTTTACTGAAAGCGGTTTAAAGTAACCTGGGACTGGTAATAAGTTAATAACTGGTAATAAGGTAATAAGTGGCTATTTATTCTGTATTATATACACACAGAATAATTATATAAGTATAATTAACATGGCCATGGTATGCTGAATTAAATATGGTCCTGTGGTTGCCGTGGCAGCAGTTTCCTCTTTAGAATGGTTCCCTCAGTTGAGGTCTGAAGACATGTATCCAGACGTAAGGAAAGATGGCGACAAACGTACATGCTACAACATACATCTCAGTTATTCCTGAAGTTAATTATTGTGAAATGTGACAGAAAGGAGTGAGTCACACTTTTGTGCATTAATGCACTGCAGGATAAACTGAAAAACCAAATAAAATGAGGTACAAATTTGATAGTGATATTGTTGTAATCTGCATCTAAAAACTGTTTACGTAGATAATTTTTGAAGAAAAGTCTTTTATTGCAGGCTAAAAAATGAGCAGCCCCAAAAGAAATAGTCCCGATCAATAATGTATTTGCTTAACAGATCAATGCCCTTTCAGATGTTTAAATATTTATTCAAAACACACAGACTACAAAGCAAGAATCTCAGTTAATATTCTTGCTGTTCAAGGTGTTGAGAATGTAGGCAACAGAACCACCTTCATAAACAGCATCAGGTTGTTTGCAAAAACAAGCATAACCTCCTTCGGGAACCAAAACCGGAACTCCCAGTAATGACTACACACTTGACCAGCGGCAGTGAGTCTCAGGAGGGTTCCGAAGAATCCCAGCAGTTAGCATAAGTATGCCTGGTAGAGTGCCAGCAGCCAAGTGCATCTCTTACGCTACTGATCACACAATCCCTCCACTCTGAAAGCTATGTTGCTGTTACCTATTCCAGCATACAAGAAGAGGACCTGATTTTTGTTCCCTTTCACACATTTAATGATTATTGTACACCACAGCGGGTGTACAAGGGACCTTACCCTTCCACCGATGTACATTTGCGGTCACTTATGGAAGTAACTTATTCACATTACTGCCCTATATTTGATCAGCGTGTTTCCTTAGAGTAATATCAGAAGATAACCTGAAACACTGCAGAAAAGGCCAAAAGCTTTTTGTCAACTTGAGCCCCCCCTACCTGAGAGGAACTTGCTCCTGGCACTGAAGGTGACATTTGGTGAGTGCATAATGTCTTTTTAAGACAAACATTATTTGTGCATTGTAGCAGTCACGCACAATCAACATGTCCAAGCATTTGGAAAAAATGCATTGATTTTACTATGTGCAGAGTAAATAAATATAAAGCAGTTAATTCGTATATAATGTGATTTATTTGTATTTTATAAATGTTTATAGATTTTGTCAGTATTCAGCTTGTCTAATGAACTTAAATGAGTTACCTCCCATACACGTAGCATGCTAAACATCTACTGGATGACATGTGATAGTGATATTTCCTGCAAATCATAAATATACAATACAATACAATAGAATTTATTTTTCTATAGCGCCTTTCATAACAGAGTCGCCCCAAAGTGCTTTACTAAATATTGAGAGAATAGGAATAAAATAGGAAAAAGGAAAGACAATGGAAATTAAAGAAAGAAGGAAGGCCAGATAACAATGGAGGAGAGGAACCAAAAACTAATACTCTCTTCTTTCTACAAGTCTTCTGTGTTCCCTTAGTGAAGATGTCGTGTTTGATGAAAAGAGATTTAGAGAGAACCTAACGAGAAATCATGGATTTATTCCTAAACAGAATAAGGAGAAAAAAAACCTCTGGGGGTCCAAGGTCAGCTGGCTGCCCGACCCCCCTGGGCATGCTAACATTATTGCATAGACAAGACTAGGTTTGCTTGCTTAAAGCAAGATGCAAGCTGTGATTATGGCCATGCCAAAGTCCAACAATGAATTTGTTCTCCACGCTGGCCTGTGTAGGGTGGCAGACTGGAGGCTGCACCCACAATGTTGCAGTTCATAAGTCACCCATGACGCCATGATGTCACCCGTCCATGGGACCGAACCAGGACTACAGCTCAGAT
>JAAGVU020000032.1:3363487-3394070 GCA_011763525.2 Mormyrus iriodes
TGGCTGGCGGGGAGCTGGGAGTGAGCAAAAATGTAGACTGTCTGGCAGGGAGCTGGGAGGGAGCAAAAACATGGACCGTCTGGCAGGGAGCTGGGAGGGAGCAAAAATGTGGACTGTCTGGCAGAGAGCTGGGAGGGAGCAAAAATGTGGACTGTCTGTGGGTCCCCGAGGACCGGGTTGGGTAACACTAATATAAGTGGTTCTACAGGTTTGACTTCATATTGAAGCGTATTGATATAGGCCTGTTCTTAAAGGTAAAGCACAATGTTTGACATCCCTCCCAGTGTAATAGCCACATTCTTCCCCATATCTGGTCCCACTGATTATGATACGAAACATGGTCTAGTGGCACTAAAGTGGGATGGCTATGTTAGCATCTGTCACATATCTCCACAAGCCTGGCTGGAACAGACACAATCAACAAGTGAAAGGCATCGAACACAGCAAGGGGAAGAGGACTCTCTCCAGTGACTCATACTAAATATTATGTTCTATAGGGGGTGATTTGGAAGGAAAATGCTGCAGAAATAAACAGCTAAATCACAGCGTGACTCATGCAGGATGGGCCAGTCAGCTCAGGTTCCTGTAGTCTTTGGCAGGGGGACTATATGCTTGGTGCAAAATGCAGTGAAGTTGGTTGTAAAAAGTACATAAAAGCCATTTACTGTTGTTCACTTAGGTAATCGTAAGTACTGGATGCATATGTTAGTAGAGGCACTTAGTTTCAGGACAATAATAAATCCCTGTTAGTCTGGACATGCTTGCTCTACAGCCCTTAGCCAGAGCCATATTGTGAAAATGGCAACATTTTTTGATGGAATTCAGTCTACACAGGAATTGGCTTTATATGGACATCTTCCCAAGATCACTGCAGAGAATTGTCAAGGGGGTCAGGAAGAGTTCAGCCACCGTGCACTGATCTGCAGGCCTCTCCCATTAAGGGAGTGCTGTCTGCAGCAATGATTCGCTTTACTTAAAATATGATCCATTGTGGGGGTTTTTTGGATTGAAAAATCTAATAAGTATAGTATCACAAAATATGCAAACCTGGAGGCAAATTCTTTTTCATGGTGCTGTATATGTGTAATGTAAGGATTAATGCGTTTAAGAATGCGTGCGGCCATAACGTAAATAACAGCCACCGTGCACATGGAGTGCAATTCTGACAAGGGAGAAAATGTGCTGAACTTACCATCTTTTGTGAAAAAGCCACTGACTACACACAGCAAACGCATTCACAGCCGCACACTGAACAGCCTGCTCACCACTGAATTATTAATTAACTGAAATGTCACAAAATTAGGTCTACATTATTTAATAAAGAATTTAATAAAGGATTTTCAAATGAAATAATAAAATGCCTTCTTCTTCATGATAAATTGTCTCTTTTTTGTCCAACGAGTTTGGTATAATTCAGTTTTTTTCTGACAGTATTTTTAATAATACTTTTATGGTTTCAAGACCACATTTTGTTTAATCTATATTCAACAGACATTTTGCCTAAGCTTTCATTAACATACATTATGAAAATATCTAGCACATTTCATAAACACTTTTTCATTTAATAATTTACCTTTAACAATTGGCATGTCACTTAAGTTAAAATGACTGTATCGACCCCTGATTAAGACATCAGTCTATTTTAAGTGTTTTGGCTACATGGGTGTAAAGGCACCTGTCCCAATTTATAAGCTATATGGTTTTCGAAAGCTTCACCGCAGCAAGTTCCATCTGTGTATCTTATCCACATGAAGGTGCTTTACTCTAATTAGAACGAACCGTAGCCTGTACCAGCCTGGATTAATATCTGGACGTGAATAAAAGCCAAAAGCCAACATACCTGTTGTCCTCAGCCGACACCTTGGAGGGCTTCGGAGAAGAATGTCACATCATGGAGAAGCTGAATTATGGATTTCTCATCTATCTGATAGGCCATGAGTGTCAGACTGAGCCAAAACTCAATAAAGTCTCCCTTAATTAATAAACAAGCTTCATGTTTATCTAAAAAGTTTTTGTTGAGTACATTCATAGCACTATTCAAGACACCCAAAGCACTTTACAGTACCAGTGGGGAGCCACTTCAGCCACCACCACTGTATAGCACCCAACTGGACAATGCCACGGGAGTAAACTCAGCCATTATATTACATTATATGGTACACTATACCAATTACAATTCTCCATCTTGGAGTGAATATATAATTAACTAATAATTAACATATTAATTTCATTCTGGAGGCGGAGAAGATGGAGGAAGATGAACAGATGGATGTGGGGAAAAGGTTGGAGGGAAAAAAAATGTGGTGTAGTTTGGCACATTTGTGTTGTTGGTTACAGTTATGCTTAAAGTGATGGATACATGGGGCCAGTTTAAGTTACATAAACATTCATCCATTCATCCAAACCTTAATCCAGTACATGATTTTTTTTTTTTGGGGGGGGGGGGGGCTAGTGGCTTACAAGAACAAGAATAGGTTCTTCTACTTCTGATTCCCGACAGCATTCACCCATCAAGTACACAACTGTGACACATCTCTGCGGCAAGGTTGCATTTTTGTCATGCTGTGACAGCGCCGGCAGACACGCGTATGTCGCGCCGCATCGCGCCGCATCTCCTGCGCTGCAAACGATCGCTTTCAATGAAGCTGTAGCGATGAGTTTTACTGCGCCGAAGCACAGCTTTGCATCTTTATCTCTCCCGCAGGCACGCGCTAAAGGTACTTAAGAGTACCAAGCTCCGGAGACATAAAAAAAAGCTGTTAGCGGGGAGAGAAAGCGTTTTCTTTTCACTTTGCCTTTCGGTTTATTGAGGCAAAACACCCACAGGGAGGAGAGGGGGAGAAGCAGCAGGCAGCAGCGCGAGCGCCACCGAGGGAGGGGTCCCTAAGCTGCAGCCCTGGGTGGCTGCCTGCGACAGATGTGTCACGCAGTCCTGGCATGCCGGGGCCTGCATATGCCCCACTCCCCCTTACCTCGGCAAGCGATTAATAAAACCCCAAACCTTAAAAAAAAAAAAAGAAACTCAACGCATTAACAGTCAGCTAACGGAAATCTCAGCGACAGAACGATCCGTCTGTGCCTCCGGCCCGATGAGAAAGTAAAATACAATAACTCCATTACAAAATGTCATGCTCTAGTCAATAAAAAAAAACAGGTAACAAATAAGGTTATATTCAGAAGCATCCATCGAGAGCGTTTCCCGGTCAGAAACGTCCACGCCATCGCTCTCCCACGGCGTCTGTCACTTGGACGCAGAGCAATCCGTGCCATCAGTTTGTCCAAAGCCTTGTCAGGTACACGGCTTTTCCTCGCCACCTGCTTCATCATTCATTTATTGCAGTTTCCTCCCACACGTCTCCGTCACTTAAGTAAGTGCCAGGCTTAGCCGCTTAAACAACAATCAGCGCTATAATTAGCGAGCTGACATTTACATGCCGGCAGAGTATCGGCTTTGCGTGTCTCACGTCCGCGCTCTTCCTCCACACTCCTAATGTACGAGGTTTACGCGACAGATACTGCCGCTACGAGGGCTGCTGCAGAGTCAAAAGCGGGTGCATTTATAAATATTGAAGTTTATTTGCTTCTTTCGCGATGATATTGGTTTGGAGTTTAAATTTGGAGTGCCAATTTATTATGGTGTGTTATTTACCTCTCATCTTGCGTGGAGAGCCTTTCATTCAGGATACTCGTAATGCTGAAACGAGCTCTCCATTTAACTGACACGGATAGAGGTGTTAAATGCAGAACAAGGGGCCCCCACTGCTCTACAGTGGCAGCAGGAGTGACACAGATGTCCCCGGGGGCGCGTCGCTGAGGATGCTCGTTAATTTGCTCCTGTTGACCCGCACAGTCCGCGCGAGCTGTCACTCCTCCAGTGTGGGGGCCCCTTCGACGACGCAATTACTGTGCGTTACACCTGTTACAACAGGGTCGCCGAGTTGCCCTACTCTGCAAACGACTGCATTCACAGCAAGGCTGCAAGCCAGACGTTAAGGGCCCCATATATTCAGTCATAAACGCATGAAAATAAAAATGGTCCTGTTAATTTATTAATGCATTCCTTATGCATTCATTACTTTTTTTTTTACTTAGCTGTGAACCAAGGTCACAATAGAAAAAATCTGGAGGTTAAAGAGAAAAAGAAATCTAATTTATGTGGCGGGCTTGAGGGAGGGTGAGGGGGAAATGTAAAGAGACCTGAATAAAGCACTCTGACTCTAATTACT
Source organism: Mormyrus iriodes (assembly GCA_011763525.2). Taxonomy (NCBI): domain Eukaryota; kingdom Metazoa; phylum Chordata; class Actinopteri; order Osteoglossiformes; family Mormyridae; genus Mormyrus; species Mormyrus iriodes. The sequence goes on from JAAGVU020000032.1 coordinate 3,367,714, forward strand.
GTCTGGGCTTTTATTTCCCACTGAAAGAAAGATGGGGAGTTATATAGATGATTTTGAATATATTTAGACATTATATTAAACAATATAAGTACACCCGCTGCTGGCATAGTATGTAATTTTTTATTTATAGTAAAAAGTCGGTTCACAAAACCATTTGCACGCTAGCATGGAACTGGCAGTCATAGGAATCACGTGGCTACAAGAGAACTTTGGACACAATGCAAGGGATGAGGATCGCCAACTACCCACCCGGTCCATCTGCAAATGCAGGTGAAATATACATAGAAATACATGAGGATTTAAGCCACATATACAACCAAGACTGCACCCTGGACACCAGTCCATTGTAGGGTGCATACAAAGAGAGGACAGCAATACTGTTGAGCTTAACAGCATGTCTGCAGGAAAACCCACACAGTGCAGGGAAATCATGCAAATATGCATTTGAGGATTTGAACCCACAACCTCTGAAGTGTAAGGAGGCACTGTTCCCCACTGAGCCACCGCATTTCCTTCCTTTGCACAATCCGGGAGGGATTACACACATTCCCTCTGTCAGGTAGGAAGTCTGCAACGTCGACACCCTGCTGTTAAAGAGGCTGCAGACAGCACACCATCAGCCTAATATATCTTCCGGAGCTTGCCAGATCTGCTCACGGCTCCAGCATAGAGTAACGCGAGAGGCTGCGATCGTAAAAGCTTGGTTAAAGCGCTACTTAGACGTGTCGATGTGAACACCGGGCCGACAGGCTGCCTGAGGGTCTATTCGGTGACAAGGATACAGAGAGGGAGCAGGCAGAAGGCAGACTCGGCCCTCCAGATAGAAGCCATGTTACAGTAACGGATGCTTACCTTTGCACAGCATCAGCGGCGCTTGTTAAGTGCGTAAGAATAGAGATGTATAGTGACTGTGTCCCCCACGGTGTAAATATATTCATTCTAAATGAGTTTTCTGCTGGATTGCAGTAATACCAGAGCCTTTGCTCTTGGCATTTTTCCTTATTTAGTTCCTGGGCTTAAATACCCCTCTGCAACCTTTTTTATTACTTTCATATTTTACATCTTCCTTGTGGATCTAAGCCTTTGGAAAGTAAATTTTAAAAATTAATTAAAGTGGGCACTGAATGGGGGCAAGGGTTAAAGAATTACACTTTAAAGGAAATTTGATTTTCAAGTTCCAGGGTCCCTTAAACAATGTTCTTAATCAGCTTCAGTAAAATACTGAGCAGTGCAATGCTAAGAGCTGCGTAGCTAACAGCTAGCATAATAGGTGTGTCCACTCTGTTCTGTCAGAGGTGTAACCTGGATGGGATGAGCTTGGATTGATCACAAAAATATCAAAATAATCAATAAAACAAATATGCCCAATTACTTATTGTCACATATTGTGTTCTAACCATAAACGGGGAGTGTTTAAGTCTGTGCAGGAGGTATACATAGGAGTAAATATTATTCTTTATTCCATTTGTCATATTCTCTTCAGTTGGGTCCATCAGCTTCAGTAATTATTTAACTTTCCGGACCCGTCTGACTGTGACACAGACTTGCTGTCTATCTAGCCATTCCCAGGCAGTGTGTGAAATCACAACTGTCCTCGGAGCCTGCCGTTCCTTTCATGTACTGAAGGCCATGTTCTGTGTGAGCGCAGCCTGTCTGCATCCTTTCCAAGGTACAGTGTGGAAAAAAAAAACCTGCTGTGTTCAGCACTCCATTGGCTGACATTGATGACCATCGCGATGATGTTCTGAGCATCAGAAGCATGTTATTTTGACTGGCTACTCATGCACAGACACAGCTGTTTACTCTACTCATTTACACAGTCAAATGTTTACAATGAGGCAGCTGTCAAGAAGAACAAACCTCGGACCGGAGCTGGCAGCCCCAGCACCCTTGGTGACGACTGAGTAGTGCACTGGAAATGGCACTGGAAATGTTCACTGCATCTACAGTGCTCGTGAGGTGCAGCTCTGGCCCTACGCTCAGTTCATGCCCCAAATGCACCTGATCCACAATGTCTCCGAGGGCATTCAGAGCACAGCAGCGTGTCGCCCTGCGAGATAATCTATGCGATGCGGCCGCCGGTGCAGGTGGCTTGTCAAGCGAGGCAGGCGATCCCTTTTCATTAAGATATCTTGCAGTTTGCCGCTGGAAATAAATGACAAACAAGCCAGAGCGCCCCCTCCTTCCACCGTGGGGTACTTCAGCTTGATCAAAAGCATCGCTCTGAGTTAGGAAAGCTCCACAGCACTAGTTCCTTTATACAGGGGACTGGGGACATGTCAGCAAGAGCATCTCCTGGTGGGAAACAATGGGACTTTAAGGAGAAGCTGTGGTTTGGAGGATTGGCGATTTGGCAGGTATTTATTGACTCTGAGCCGTGCTTGAAAATTGGGAAATGCTTCCTATCAGAATCATGATCAGGATGAGCTGTATTAGCTAAGGAATTTATCTGTTTACATCTTGCTTTTAGCGAGCAAGCCCACCCTTTCAAGGCTAACCAGCTGACCTTGGACCCCCAGTTTTTTTTTTCTCCCTACTTGGGAGTCTTTGGTTCCTCTCTTCCGTTGTCATCTGTCCTTCCTTCTTTCATCTCTTTGTCCTCCTGTCTTAATGATGTTGTAACATATCACATAAAGTGCCTAAAGGCGACTCTTGTGAAAGACGCTACATAAAAATAAAATGCTGAATTGAATTGCTCAAGGAATTTGTTTTGGTGAGTGTGCTTACAGTCAATGCATGGAGCACAGGAAATACAATGTAGAGTACAATACAGCATGCAAGGCTGTATCCAATATGGACCAAAAAATTCACCTGATATTTGCACTTTAATCCAATGTCCATGTGTACAGCAGTAATAGTGATTAGTGTGCAGTGTAGGGTACTGATCCTGTACGGCTTTTCATTTGCATGACTTCACTCATTAACATCCCAAAGGTTTGAAAAAGGCCCTAAAAATCTGTCAAATTTGTGTCAAACCTTAAACGTGACCATGCAAACTTGACCATCTTGCCTTCAGTTACTAGCTGTGAACTCTACCTAAATATTAGAGCTCAGCGATGCGGGGAAAGTGCAGCTGATATAGTGCTACTGACTGAAACATACAATTTACATGCATGACAGAAGAATGGAATTTTGAAAAGTGGGAAATTTAAGACAGTAAACTGCAAATCTAGATTGTTCTGTAAATCAACATGGAGACAATTTTTTTAACTTAATTTGCATTGTAGATTTCTCAAAATGTTCACCTATTCTTTTGTATGTTTGTTTTTTGAACTCATTATCATAATTAGCATCTGATGGGCTTGCAATTGCAACAGGCAGATTTCAAAATGGGGAAAATTTTCATTATTTACCAAATTTAGTTGATGTATTTCTGCCAGATTGTCTGCTTCATTTTGGGTTATTATGCCTGATTGTTAATAAGATCAGTGCCACTTTGTTAAGTCCAGCCTCAATCACGGTGAATACGTGTCACATGTGCATCACAGGCCTGCTTGTCCCCAACACAACGATTCATGCTTTTTCCAGCTCCTCCAAGGCAGCCCAGTTCCTCCCTTATATAACACTATGGCCAGGCTACAGTTTTACAAAATGCTGCATTTTAATGAGCATGATTACATAATAACTGCTTGATAATCTAATGTGAAAATAAGGGTAAGCTTTGAAAAAAAGATGAAATTGTAGCAGATAAAATTTACTTCAAATCATTAAAGTAGATCATCTTTTCCTCCAGACCGAAACCCTGCAGGTTTGTTTGGCTATACAGTAAAGATTACTACATTTTTACAAGATTCATTAACAGACCATTTCATATTACTGACAAATGACATGATTCATACGAGTGACACTTCCTACTCTAACACTTTGAAATGGAAACATGTTTAACAGGCCTATCTGTAAGCCACTCTCCAGTCCCTGATAATGCACATTTATTTTTTCTTTTATATATTTTAAAATAATGATCACATTTTGTTTAACAGATTCATGCTTAACCCCTGTGATGTCTTTGGGGTTGAAGTGACCCCAGTCCATTTTCAAAATGAAGTTAAATTCTATAGATTCTAGAATTTAGAATGGAAGAAGTAAAATACACAAGGGTTAAGCAGCACAACACAAGGTTTTCTATGAGTCAAAAAACTGCAACTTTCATAAAGGACAAGAGTCATGGCAAAAACTCTGGGGGTCAACCGAGGAATTATTATACAGTTTGGAGTAGATTCCAAGGTTCGCTTGGTCTTTCAAATGCAAACGTGGTTAATGGAACCTCGTTGGCAGAGCAGCTGTAATTCCTCCTGACATCATATATGCACATTGATGGTGTACAAGCAAGTCTTCCAAGACATCATGCGTGTACATAGATGGAAAGTGTGTAGCTGTAATGTACGGACGTCCCTTTCTAGCAACAAAAAAGTGAAGGGAGAATAGGGCAGACATTTCTTGACCTCATGAATAAAACATATGAAAAATATTTATAGTTTTGAATTATTAAGGAACCAGTTACAAGATACAGCAGGTACGTGAGACACATGATGATTGTGACAACAAGGTTTTGGGATTAAAGCGTTCTGATCAACAAATGGGAAGAATTTTTTGCAACCCAAGCATAACAATTTAATAAAATACAGTATAGAAATTTTAATTTGCATCAATTATAGAAAAATGCTTCAGGGATTCTATTCATGAAGAGATTTTAATTATTTCAAGGTTCTGGGAATTTACAGACCATGAAACAATGCTTGTGTTTGGCCTGAGACTTAAGAAAAGAATTACTTTATGTTTAAATTTGCATGATTTAAATGAGAAAAAAAAACTAAATAGATATATCCTGTGGCACTGACCAGGATCCTGTGGTGCTCATTAGGTACATAGAGAGATTAGATTAATGCAAACACAACTAACCCCCAGCGAATGAATTTGTTGATAGATAGATAGATAGATAGATAGATAGATAGATAGGTAGATAGATAGATAGATAGATTCATGCTCTCATTTTTAATCAAAAATATCTCACTGATCATAATCCTAAAAGTGAGCTGCCCTTAAACCTTAAGACAGGCCTGAGAACTCCGCTACCTGCTGGATAATTTATATAACACATCTGCCGGCTCATAGTGCAGAACTACAAAGTCAGCTGGAAAGCCCAGTTCCCAAACGGCAACATGAAACACAGCTCCTTGCTCCTGCAGCCCTAATTCGCAGGCTGGGAATATTTGCCCCTTCTCTGATGGAGACCTCTCAGGCAGCAGGCAGAGCCGAATGTCTTACCCCCAAATCGTAGTTCATAGCAAGTGCAACTGGGTGGAAAAAATTCCTTGAAACCACTGAAACATGGGACTGCCAGATCGAGGGAAACTTACAGGTCAGATTTATAAACCTCAAGTCACTTTGAAGTACCTCAGTAATGGTGCTGATACCATTAGATGTACTAAGGCCTACTTTGGTGGGTTTACCCATAGCTCCCCCAGATCAGCGCTTGAACATTGGAATTCACCATGGTGAACGAGAGAGTCACCTCCCTTTGACTTCGAGTCACCTCTGGCAGAATTTCTCTTGCATGCCGAAAGAACCTGGAGACATTGAACCCGAATGGACAATGTTTCGTGCCGCCAATGCTGAGGTGGCTGGGTAGAGCTGTGGCTGTAAGGTTGTTGGTGTCTGTCACGGCAGTAACTAATAAACCTGGTGGTGGACACCAGCGGTAAAGGGAGCCATCAGACTGAAGAAGGAGGCCTTCTGAGCTTGTAGGGCTCCAGAGGCAGCTGACAGGTACTGGGAGGCCAGGTGGAATGCTGCTTTGGCAGTTGCAGAAATAAGGGGAGTTCAGTAAAGCCATGGAAAACGACTTTATAGTCAGACAGTGGAAAGAGTACCTTAGGGACCTCCTGAATCCCACTGACATGCCTTCTTGGAGGACTTGCCCATCTCTAGGGCTGAGGTCACTGAGGTAGTCCAAAAAACTTGTCAGTGGTAAAGTTCTAGGGGTGGATGAGAGTAACCCCGAGTTCCTGAAGGCTCTTGATGTTGTTGGGCTGTCTTGGCTAACATGCCTCTTCAGCATTGCATGGAGGTTGGGGACAGTGCCTTTGGATTGGCAGATTGGGGTGGTGGCCCCAACCTTTAAGAAACAGGACCAGAGATTGTGTTCCAGCTTCTGGGGGATTACACTCCACAGCCTCTCCCAAAAGGCCTACGCTGGGGTACTGGATAGGAGGGTCAGTCTGTTAGTCAAACCTTGTGAATGTGAATTCCGTCCTAGACATAGAACACTGGATCAGCTCTTTACCTTCACTGTAATAATGGAGGGTTCATGGGAATTTGATCAACCAGTCCAAATGTGATTTGTAGACTTGGAAAAGGCAAGCGACCATTTTCCTTGGGGTCTCCTGTGGGGGGGCTGCTTCGAGAGTATGGTCCTGGTGTCGTCTCGATTGGTGCCCATCTGGCCCTGTGCCATATGTCTTTTCTCCATTTGGCCATCAGTTTCTGCTGGTCATCTCGTTTGCTGTCACCCATTTCCCTGCTCCCTGGGCTGCCATGTAGGTGAAGGGGTTGAGTATGCGGCTCAGAGGCAGACATCCCTCTGTCACGAGTTTGAGGCTGGCATCTTTATTTAATATTTTGGTTGCTGCCCTCACAACCTGGATAAGTGGTGGACAATGGATGGATTAAGCTATTTTCCAAAGTGTTTAATATGCATGTATATTACTAATAAAAACAATGTTCTTTGTCTTTATACAAATGTGTGAGTTAGATAAAACAGACCATGTTCATCTGACCAAGTGGGGTCAGATGGTCAGGTCCACTTCTGTTTACTTTTGCAAAATTTATGGATATAATTCAGGCAGGTATTGATAACTTTATTGGTTTGTATTGTGTATGATTAGTTATCAGTGCCTTATTGATGCACGAAACACTTACCCGGGTCCCCCTGCTCCTGTTCCACAGTCCATGAAGCAGAGACATGGGGTTATAGGCAAATCTTGCTTGTACCTGGCTGCCAAGACGTGTTACCATGATTAAAGTTTGATGTTTTGTTGTTCTTTTTGTGCCAAAATCAACACCGCTGTAGGACAGGCAGGGAGAGTGAGACTCAGGAGATGGGGCTGCTGCCAGGAGTTTGTACATTTACAGGGCAAAATAATTCACTGTTCTTCGTGCAGTATGATTTAAAATGGCTAACATTGCACAGCTGTTGTCAGAATGAAAAGTTAAGGACGCGTGATGGGATGGATATATATATATAGAGAGAGTGTGGCTTGAAACAGGGTGTCATGGGATCGCATACCACACAAGATATGTATTGGCCCTGACTTAGTTTTGTCTTTAGTCCTTTTTTAAACGTTGTGAGAAGCCTGTTTGTCAGTCTTCAAACAGCCCTCAAGTGAGTAATGCCATTTAATATTTCAGACTATTTGGTCTCCATGTTGTTATCAGAAAAGTAGAGGGCCTGCATTTAACAAACTCGGAGATATCATTCACTTTACAGAACGTGAATATATCAAAGTCTAAAATCTGAAGGCTAACGATCTAGCAGAGAGTGGACAAGCTTTTCTAAGGTAAGTAAAAAAAGCAAAACGTTTGAGGAAAATCAGAGGCGGTGCAGGAGACCGTTATGTCTGTTGGTCAGACGACGAGGACGGACAGATTCATTTGGGCCTCTGTAGCATCGCTTCTAATGTCTGACATCTTAACCCATGGAGATACAAGAAGAAAACTCAGAGAATAGTGATATAACAGAAGATAAAAATACACAGGCTTTCAGTGTGATTTTCAAATCAGTTCATAGGAAACTGTCCTTAAGAAACAAGTTTCAACTTATTTTCTAGCTTATTAATTTTTCAACCTATGCAAATACTGTGAAAACTACGATTACTGCAGTCATGCCTCGGGTCCTCTCTCCGCCTGCCATTCCATCATGACTAAGTTCTCTACTATATATCAAGATGGTTTCCCTGCTTTCAGCATTCAAATGTGAGAACGAAATCAATACACATATACAATATAACCTTACTGGCCAGTGATGAAATGTGATGCTCATGTAGTAATGGCGGAAATTGAAACTAGCTGATTAAGAACCATCTTAACTTTTTAATTTAAATTAAAAATCTGGAGGGGAAAAAATGAGATCTTTGCTCAGGGGTGTCTAACATGACCATCAGTCACTGCTGTTAAAATCAAATCGCACCATATCGATGTTTACTTATCGACACATATTTATGCACAACAGCACAGTAAAATTGGAAGGTGAAGGCTATGAAACCAGTTTCCCATAACGCTCCCATTTGCAAATGATAGAAATATATACTGCAAAGAAAACAAATAAGAGTCATAAGTAATAGTAAAATAATTAAATGGGAGGGTGCACATGTACAAATTGTACACACTAACAGCCAGAACAGCTCTTGAGTAGCCTAAGGGTAGAAGCTGTTAAGAACCTGTGTGTTCGTGCTCGAAGTCCCGATACGGTAATAGTGAGAACAGTTTGTGGCTGGGATGGGATCCTAAGGACGGACCTGGCCTTTTTGGGGCATCTACCTGCATAGACATCCAAGCAAGTTGCAATGAGCAAAACACTGTGCTGACTTCACCACTCTCCTCAAGGCGTTTCTGCCGTGGGCTGTACTACTGCCATACCATATGGTAATGCAGCCAGTTAGGACACTTCCGATGGATACTGAAACAGGTGAATAGACAGAACAATTTCAGTTCTTAGTACATCTGTCGCAGATTAGTCTCCTATTGTGCAAGTCTCTTGAAGGCCTAGGATCTAAATCCTGATTTAAACATGACCATTGACCATGTTTGGTCCTGGTTACAAGTAATACTTCCATACTCTCATTCCTCCCTACAGCTTCTACAGGAAGGTAGAGAGAGAGGAAATCAAGTTCACTCCTCAGGGAATGTAGCCCATTTGCTCGCCTGTCCAGCCCCAAGCAGAACCTCTCCTGACTGGAGCATGTCCACAGCTCCAGAACTGTAGCAAAGACGCTTTGTCATTTCAGCCAGCGCACACCTCGTCCTCTCCACCCCACCACACTGCCATAGTTAGATGGGTCTGCACATTTGGCCTTTTCCTCCACTCTCTGTCCATGCAAGGCCACTGTTGACACTTTACTCAAGAACATAAGGATAAGCAAATTTGTGGATTGCAATTTGAGGAATAAAAATATAAATTGTCTTATTTATTTGGAAATACGGTCTGCAGGTGGCATGCAGGAATTTCATTGTACTATTTGCACATGATATTTTTTTAAAAAAAAGAAGTCTTCTCTCTTTAATATGGGTTTTACATAACATTGTACACTGCGTTTTTCGCAAAAACAGTTTTTGTCCAAAATGTGTTTCCATTTTACTGCAGTTACCAATTACTAAACTGCATGATGGATTAGTCTTGGTGGTATTAATTCAAATGGACGGGACAATAAGAACTCTTTCATAGCAAAAAATGATTTCATAACTTTAAGAATTCCAAATTACCACCTTTACAGCACCATTACAGCAGTCATGAGCTGAAATTTTGTATTCATATATTTCTATTCAATCCAGAAGCATTTGATATTTTTGTTTAAATTGGGCCAGAGTTATAAATTGTCTGTCACATGGGGTACAAACTTCCCCCTCCAATATTCCACCTAGCATGCTTATCTCAGGCACAGATTAAGCTTGTCATACCACGTGTTGAATGACATACTATACCTTACTTCTTAAAATGCTGTAATTCAAAAATAACTGAACAGTTTCCACGGAATGCTTTTCATAAACAAGCCATCTATCAATAGAACACTTTGACCTCTGCTTAGAGTTCTGTGATCTTACTCTGGGAAGCCATTTCCTTCAGACTACGCCAAAGATCCCTCAGAATTTAATTTGATTCAAAGTCATTTTGATTACAATTAAAAGTTACCTTATGGTCAGCATTCCTTGCGTAGTCAATGATTATCAAGGACTCTTGATAGTTTGGGTAGCTACAGGTAAAACAGACTGAAGCAGGGCTTAAATTAACCTGTAATTTAAAAAAGTAAAATTGAACCACAAAAGGGTATGATAGGGGTTCAGTGGGCAGCACTGTTGCATTATCCCTGTAGGGTTTGGGGGTGCAAATCCCACCTTTGCTTTGGCTTTAGTGTGTCTTCCTTCAGTTTCAAATCCCATCCAAGGTGCCCCCCAACCTTGTGCCCTGTATTGTCTATGATAGGCTTTAGGCCCCCTGTCACCCTGACCTGCATAAGCAGTTAAATGGATCAAGTTGGAGTATTAGGGAAAAAAATGTAAACTAACATTTGCCAAATGCTAAGATTTTTGAAAAGCTAGAATGTTAAACCGGCAGTGAAGTGAAGCACAATATGCAGAAGATCTTTTGGGGTGACAGATCAGAACAAACATAAGCAGTTGTCTTACCAGGGATGTGCGACCCCTTCTTTGAAGGCATCTCTCAGGCTTTATTAAGACATCTTGTATTTTTTTATGTGATGAATTTTTTGGCCCAACAGCTGCCAACCTTCAACACAACTTGCCGCAGGCCTGAAAAGAGCACAGTGGATCTTTTCTAATGCTCTGCCAACGTAGAGCAAAATAGAAATATTACAGTGTTTTATCCAATGAGGTCTCAGAGGGCACTTGTTCTTTAATGACACTTTTCTGAGTATTCCTTCAGAGACAAAGGCTGCCATTCAGGTAATCCCCGAGGGGACGAGTGGGGGCGCGATGAGGACATTCTCTGCTTTGTTCCACGTGACGGCACATAACCGCGGTCACCTGTGGGAGAAGCATGAGTGATTTTTTTCGAACATGAACATGTTTCTCAGCATCTGTGAAAATGCAAAACAATTTGCTACTAATAACGCAGGTGTCACGTCCCGGTGAGAATCAATTTCACAAGTTACCTGCTGCAGGCATGGCTGTCCTCTGTGGCCACGCCCACTTCCAGATGGTTTTAATCTGTAATCACCTGCACCTGCAGTAAGTCTATCAATCTATTTAAATTGACTCTAATTACTGCTTCTTGCTTAATCTTGAGGTTTGGTCACACATATTTAGTCATGCGCTTTATTTAAAATGGTTCACTCGCTCACTATTTCCAGTATTACGAAACCTATGTAATTCACTATATAGCCAGTGAAACAACCACATTCCCAGATACCATGTTCGTATCCTAGCAACCTTTGACAGCTGACATTTGTGAATAACAAAATACACTGATAATATGAACAGAATAAAGGAAAAGAAGTTAATATGGATATGTAAACTTGTAATGTATTTCAAATGATTTAAGCAATAATAATAATAATAAACTGTAATGTAAATGTCAAACAGCCAATCAGGGTTAGACTGTGAAATGTTCTTATTTTATTGTAAATGTCAAAAAAACGTGAAATATTGTTCGGCTTTAACTTCCATGAGTCGTTAAGCCATGCTGTCTCATTTACAAGTGGAGAACATATTTAGTTCAGGTTTCTTTTGCTTTGTATATTCAGAAAACATTAATTTGATACAAAAAACAGGGAATAAAAATCAAAGTGCCATTATATACTACAAATTTGCTACGACACTAATATCAAACAACGCATTTATGCTCGATGACACCGTTTCACATTAGGCATGCCTTTTCGACAAAAAGCTCTTTTTCTGTGTCTCTGTGCAGTGACTTTATGGAAATGTGGCCCATAGAAACCAACAAGATATTTATTAAAAGGCGAGGTTTTGACAGAAGTAACGTTGGAAGGGGTCACTGTGTATTCAGTCCTGCTGTGCTCTCAAACAGAAGATTCCCGTGGGGCGGACACTCACAATAAAAGCTTTATTCTTTTGTGTTCGTCTAGCTGGTTCAAAAGCCTTGTACCCGGAGCAGGAGATCCCACGACTTATGCTGCAATATTGCACTATAGTGCATCAAACAGAGCCCTGACTGGCTTCAAGGTGACAGGTACAGCAGGGCCTTAATAGCTATGAGGAGCTGGATCAGCTGGAAATGTCAGGATAACCAATGTCGCACAACACAAAATCAAGAGAGAAACATTAGACCTGAAAATGGAGCTTTGAGGCTACACCCTCAACCACAGTTAGCTTGCATCAAGACTGTTGGGGCCGCGTCCCTGTGATCAGTGGTACAGCTCCAGCCCACAAGCAGGAGGTTTAGATCTTGAAATTTTGTAATGCATATTTATATTCTCGTAGTTTCATACATATATGACTGGTTTAAAATGACGAAAACAGAATTCCACTCTTTCATAGAGATGTTTTTCTACTTTTATATTAAGCCAATAGTATGTAAATTCTACAGTTGACATTGACATTTTCATCAAAATACATGTCTTTTCTAGGTATATAATTCTGCATTATTATTTCATGGAACACACATGTTTCTGGGGTGATGAAAAGTGACTCCCATTTAAATACAGATCCAGGTAATAAGATGTTACATAAAAAATAGTAACTCTTATTATTTCCTTGTTCAGAACACTGTGGCTGAGATTTGTGAAATTTCCCAGGCAGGTTAACCATTGTAAAATGTAAGAAAGGTCGTATGTGCAATGTGTGCTGTTATTAACATGTAAAGAAATTAGAATGCTTGATTTCATTTAACAGTTAGACTCAATAGTGTACAGCACATAAAAGTCACTAGATTTTAAGATAAGTACTTTTTGAATTAATCTTTTTTAGATATCTTTCACAATAATACAAGAGATGACTGATACTAGAACTAACCATTAAAATTAATTTCCCTTAGCTTGTATGAACTTTTTAAACAAACCAGCCTGTTTATAGAAAGGACTGGACCCTAAGTAGGTATTTGCAGAGATTACTGTAAGTCTTATTTGTGGTAAATGGTAACCTGAAACCTGTAAACTAGATAGTTTGTGTGTCACTTTACCTGAATCGCTTCAGTAAAAATCCTACTTGAAAATGCTGGCCGGAAGTGTATGCAGTTCCGGATAAAAAGGTCGGCTATGCGATGAAATAACACCAGAATTTCCTGCTTAGGATGAATAAAATATGTATATCTCTGTAAGCAAAACTACCATAATATATGACATATGTGAATCAACCAGTCAGGGTTAACTGCAAAGCAAGTGTTCTTGACCATTTAAACTCAGATTTCAGTGGATTACAGTAAAATTACCAGCATGTGAAAAACTATACGCATTCATTCTGAATACTACATATACCACAGAAAGAAGTCTGGCTGACATTTATGAAAATCTATGTTTCTGAAAAGCTTAATAGCAAGATGGATTTTTTAATAGTTTAAGGATGCTGGCTTTGAGCAGTCTTCTTTGTTCATATGAGTGGAACGAGGTTGATCTTTATCCTCTTTCTATTATGAGTAGATAAGACTGAAGGTGTCTTCATGCTGATAAGACTCAGAGCATAGAGACATGTGAAATCTACGGAGAGTCAATACCTAGATTGTAAAAATAAGGGGGGAAAATCAGTAAATCAATTTTTTCTTTCTTAATCCATCAATGAATAGATGGATATTCCAAATTACAGGAAGGCAGATACGGTTTATCCAAGGCAAAGCTATTTTCAGATGGTCCGGCTTCTTTGTTCTGGCTAATCCATGAGAGGATTGTTTTTCAATGTCCTTCCGCTTATTCTGCCCCAAGCGTGTTGATAAACCTCAACCAGGCAGCAGCAGAAAAGCTTGGATAACTGTGAGCTCCCAAATAGTATTGGCAACCTGGTACCAGGATGTGCCAATATGGGCGAGCGAGTCACTGACAGTCGCCATGGGTGCGACAAAGGACAAATTCGGAGCTGTTGAGACACACAAAACCACTCAATGCTGAATGATGCTAACCGCTTATCCCCCTCACTGAGACTGCTCTGAAGATTCTGGTCATTTGAAAATCTATAACTGTATTAAAGGAGCTAATTAGAGTCACAAATAATAACACATAGTTTCGAATGTTAGACCGGTGTCTCAGATATTCTAAACATGTTTTTTTTTCGTGGTTATTGATCAAACCACAGTGTGGTTTCTTTTACATCAGAAATCTCCATCCTTTAGAATGATGTATCTATGTGTTACTCTAGCAAAGATTTTCTGCGTGCTAGGAGTTTATTGTAAACCTGATAATAAGATAAAGTCTTCAAAATACACTCATAGTTTATTGAAAATTAGTTATTTTAAATGTATTTACCGAAAAAGAAAAACTGCTGGAGTAATTCATCAAAATGCCTTTCTAGAAGGGTGTGACTGAAACTCTTAGGTTAATCCAGTGTTTCCCAACCCAGTCCTTGAAGACCCGCAGACAGTCCATGTTTTTGCTACCTTCCTGTTCCTGGTGAGGGGCAAAACTGTGGACTATCTGGCAGGGAGCTGGGTGGGAGCAAAAACGTGGAAAGGCTATGAGTCCCTGAGGACTGGATTGGGACACACTGGGTAAAACCCCTAGGCTTTTTATACGATATAAAATACAGAGCAAAAACAATGTACTACACTCTTACCCAAGAAAGAAAGTGTGTACTCAGGTGTGTAGAGAGGAGCTTGGCCCATACAGACATTAATACACCCCGGGCACTGACGCCTTCACTGCACATTGTAATATAGCTTGTAAGCTGCTCTTGCACTCGAAGCGCGAAGGAGTGTGTTTTCGCATTGCTGAAGCTGCTATTTAGTGTGCACACAATCCACGATGCAAGGTTAAACTGCTTACCTCAACGCTGGCAGAAGGCCACCTGCACAAGCTTTTCCACACTAGTGGAGAAGACAATTGATGAATCAATGAATTTATTGATTTAGTATTGAGAATTTTTACGATAAAATATATCACAAAGGCTTTTACAGTGATTGAGTATTACTCCTGGAAAATAATGTTGCTAGAGTGTGTAAATAAAAAATGCATAGAGAAGAATATAATAATATCTTGATTATTGAAGATGGCAGCTGGTCATGATCATGGTCATGTGATTCGGCTATCAGAAGCAGAGGCCCCTGTAGCTATGTCAGTACACTAGACCGTGGCAACCATTCTCTATACTGTGGTGCAGGACTACAGGCTGGCTATGGTTGATGCGATTGATGGTCTGTAAGTTTAGGCTCCAGTTGAAAGGTGAAAGGGGAACCTGAAACACTAAGTATTCTTGGTAAGTAGCAGTCTACAGGTCAGGGGTTCTCAACGTCCAGACCACGGTCTGGATGCAGACTGGACCGCAAGTTGATCCGGACCCAGCCAATAATGCACCTTATGAATCAATTTGGTTAATGTAAAAAAGGTTTAATGTTGCTTGAAGTATAAAAATACAGTATAGAACCACCAAATTCCAACCCCCTCCCCAATGACAGAGAGTTGAAACAATTAACAAGCATTAAAAGGTTACCTTTTTTTATTTATTGATGTCTACATCAAAGGTTATTGTTAATTGATTAGAGTTCACAAAATGCCGTTTTGTTTTTGAAAATTGCTCCGGACCTCCGACTTTAAACAATAATCTGATGCAGTCCTTTGATCAAAAAGTTAGAGAACCCCTGTTATAGGTCATTCAGAAGTGCAGTCAATTAAGTATAATAGTATGTGACGAACATAATTATGGAGGAATGATTAGAAGATGAGACCGATAAGATTGTAGCGCCAGCACAGTGCTTTTGTGCCCCGGTAAAGGTGAACTTCGTCCGGACTGCACAGTTATGTACATACGGTGTATAAATTTACATTTTCCCATAATCCCTTGGACTGGCTGTGTGTTAGCTTAATGTTGTTAGAGCCATCCTTTTATGTAGTGATTATGTCGCACCCTGTGTTACCTCCGTTGTGCTTGTGTAATTTGTTACCTACTCTTCGCACCTCTCGTGGCTGAAATATCTACTTCCATGTGTTCTTATGCTAGTTAAATGTGTAGCTTCCCCTGAATTTCCGGGGGTTTGTGTGGTTGTGAAGGTGCGTACACGGCTTTAGCCATGTGTTGTGTCCTCTTGGCGACTGCCAAAACAGGGCGCTGTTAGTTCAAATGACTTCTCGATTCCCTGCATTAAGTCTGAAACTTGGAAGCACCACAATATAAACAACCATGATGAAGCTGAAAGAGAGTCAATATCAAAGCAAAGCACGGAATGGCTAGTATGTGCGATGCGCTGTTAGGGCCCATTGGCCGTTCGGCTCATAAGCATTTCTCTCATTCATACAGCACCTTCAACTATGTAAGATACTGAAGATGAAAGATTTTACTCTAGATTTTGATAAGGACAGTTTGAATCACAGAAGTGAGAATACATTTGTCCGTATGGATTATTCCATGAAGCTAATGCTGCTTAATGTTTGATAACCAGAACCTTGTGAACTAAATAATGAGTGTAGTTCATTAGCAATAGATTTCTAAGAGAGAGTGGTGCAAGTCCATTTATGGTTGAAAGGCTTTTTTTAAATTTTCTTCCCTACATGTAATGGTCAGCCAACGCTCAAAGTACTTTTAGCAAAAACTCTTCTGCATTCTGTATCTGTTTTTACCTTTTTTGCAGCCAGATAGATGGGCATTCTCGTGTCATTTATGCCATTTTTTCTAATCTAGGCTGTATTCCAAAGGTCAATCGTAATACAAAGGTCATTTACTGGAGTATTTGCATTGACTCAGAAGCCACCCGTTTTCATATTCGGTCTTTTCATTCGTCTGACATAGGAGTTCAACTGTAGGAAGTCTCTCATTTTCTTTTTGCAGGTTTCAGGAGCTTGACAGATAAAAGGAGCTGTGTGGAGCTCATTAACATAACAATAGTAATTAATATCATGGTGACAAAAATGATCGACGGAGGGCATATATAGGGAGAGGAGCATTTTCCTGAAGACTGAGTACTCTGGAATAGCGTAAATATCAAGTAAACTGATGATTCGTATTTTACTCAAGGTATCACGTAATGGACTGATACAGAAGACCTAAACCAATTAACACCTGATCAGTGGTAACTATCAGATTTACTAAACAAAAAACATGGAAGATACGAATGGGCACAGGGAACTGGGTTATTTTGGGATACGGGAACTAGGACAGGGACAAGATCTTCACAGCACAACACAGGTGGACACAGGAGACAGCTGCCAAGCAGTACACCTCTCTGAAATGTTATATAAAAATAACGAGTTTGAGTCGTGCCCGGGGTGACACAGTGGCAGAGTGGTCAGCACTGTTACCTCATACCTCTGGGTCCAGGCTTTGAGTCTCCGCCTGGCTCCACATGTGTGGAGTTTGCATGCTCTCCCCATGTCGTCGTGAGGTTTCCTCTGGGTACTCTTGTTACCCCTCACAGTCCAAAAACACGCTGAGATTAATTGGGCTTACCGAACTGCCAATAGGTGTGAATGGTGTGCAAGGGTGCACTGCGATGGGTTGGCACCCCATCCTGAGTTGTTCCCTGCCTTCTGCCTGTAGTTTCCAGGATAGGCTCCAGACCCTCCACGACCCTGGATAGGACAAGCAGGTACAGAAAATGGATGGAGTCATGCCCGTAAGGTTATATGGATTCAGATCAGGATTCTTGAGTGGTGGACCTGCTAATAGCTGACTTACGACACCTGGGAGCACACAGAACATAACAAAGTATTTATTGTATGTAACAGTCACACTCGCTGTTATTAGCTTTGCATGCTGAGCGTCCATTAGACATGTGCTGCATTTAGAACTTGTAGCTGGTGCTTTGTGTAAAATGAGTGGAACCCTTTGTTGAAGGCACAAACCTACATTACACTTAAAGTTAGACATGGAGAATTTCACCGTTAAATTCATACAGGTACAACAGGGTGTTCTGGAAGTATAGAATCATTTAGAATATGAATCACATAAATTAAGAGGATAACCAGACTGTGATAATGAAAAGGAGATGGGATTATTACAATTTGAGCAAAGACGGCAGAAACATTTACTAAAGTGGACCTAAGATTATCAACTAAAATTTCCTGTAAAGGTAACCTTAGAAGCTAGATTCTTGTGTATGGATACAGGCAGGCTGTCACACTGAACCCATAGGGATAGGGAAATTAACACTAGTGATGCATGCCTGATTATAGGAGACTGACCAATCAGCACACAGCAAGAACTCAGTGCTAAAGTGAAATCCAGGTCCTTTTAATTGAAATGGCCGTTTACAAACCCTGTCCCAGCTCAATGCCTCCTCCTAGACATGGATTATCTGGTCCCCCTACATAAGGACTCATCAGGGCCTTGCTTGTTATTCTCCTTTAGACAAACTGAAGTGGACTGCAAGCCTTGTCTCCCATACTCACACAGGTAAACATTTCCCTGTTCAAAGGGTTAAACGCAGGAAAGCAAGATACTAATTCTTCTCACTGAAGGTAAAGTAATTATGGGAAAGTTTTATATTGGGGCTTTCCACAGGGGTTGGTTGGGGGGGTAAATTTCAAACCCAAATGATTATGTCTGAAGTAAAGGGGGGGGGGGGCTCTGGTGCAGGATTAGTGTTAGACAGAAAGCAGGAGAAAATTAGCGTACAGAGAGGAGCAGGTGGAACTAATCAGTCTGAATAATGACAGACACCCAGCTCCTTCTGGGAACCATGACGGGTGGAGCTGGAAAAGCCTCACCAGAGAGGCAGGCTGGTTTTTAGGAAGGGGAGCTCATCATTATAGGACTAAAAAGCTTTCAATCTATCAAGAAACGCCCTCCAGCAAGACTGAGCCAAGCCTCATCCTTTGAGAGTAAGTGGCCGTCTAATTACAAAAACACCGAAACCAATTCAATAGCGTGCACCTGAAGAACAGAATGCACAGTGGAAATATGTTTTCATTATGTTTCACAAGTAGTGTGACAAAGTGACATGTTCTATTCTTCATCCATTTACTCACACATTCCTACAAGGACGTAATCAGGTCCTAAATCTCTTGAAAACACTCTTCGATCTAAAGTCAAAATATTCAACATGAACAATAGGACTTTTTTTTTTAAACTAGTTCTTACAAAATTGTGGATTACCAGTGAAATAGTAAATTGGTAAATAGTATATTTTCAACAGGGTTTTTCATATTATAGGAGTTGATACATCTGCTGGTTTTCTCAAGAATGTACCATTCCAATGAGCCCATTATTTGTTACATTTTGGAAATTTTGTTTAAAACACATTTATATAAATAGCACAATATCATTACATTTTCCCCCTATTGCAAACACATACAGATGCCTCACACAACAGTGAACAAAATCATGCATACAACATTTCTAAAAATCTGTACCTTTTGTCATGCACAAAAATTTTGAATACCAAACCGTTTTTGAAAGGTAGTGTTTGCCGGTAGGTCAGCTTCTGAGAATCAAGTCCTCTCAGGCAGCCATTTAAAGAAAGGGCTCAATAAGGAGTCGGGGGCAGGGAGAGGAATAAATGCAGGGAAACGTGAGGAAGGGTAACAACGGCCCAATTAAAAAGGATCACTGGATACAAAACGTGCTTTGTCCTGAAGTTGGAAATCAGAAGTTCTAAGCTTTCTATTAGGTTAGGCCCAGCTGCCCCACGCTGGGAAGACAACCTAGTAACTAAATAAGGTATTCCTAAATACGCTAAAGCAAGATGACATTGTGGTATAACTGGATGGTATAAACCCTTTTGTCCCTACATTGTCAGAAAAAATATACCAATTTGTACGTTTGAGGGTACAATTACTTGTCACTGGGGTTGTACCCTCAAGGGTCTGCCAATTGTACCCTAGCTGTAGGTAAATGTATCTTTTATGGTACAAAAATGGACCTTAAGGAACATTTTTGTACATTTGGGGGTTTATACCTCAGGGATACTTCTCAGAGTAATGAAACATTAAAGTCCCTGATTATTAAGTTTAGTCACTCCAAGATAAAAAATTGGGACAAACTATTGGATGCTCTGCCATTTGCTGTATTTGTGATTCCTGTGTAGTCCAATGGGTTTAGCCCCTTCAAGTAATTATACAGGCAGTTACTTCATTCAATAGTGGAACTCATTTAGGGAAACTGCCGCGAGCAGCCACTGCAAAAAAAGGCATCTTGGACCAAAATCAAAACTCCACTCTATGGTGATTTTTATTATTGACCATTTGCTGCAAGCCTGAAAAATACAGACAATGTCACACAAGAAACAAGGTATTTTTTTTACTAGGAAATTACTGTTTAATGCATATAATACCATATATATGCATATAATGATGAATAGGACAGTGAATCAACATTTCCGTTGATCTCCTCAAAAAACAGGGAAACCTCTTTATTAGGTTCTCTGGAAACTTCCTTGGAATTCTGTAAAAGGTTTCTACTTCTGGTGTCCGGCATGTACCGGAGCATGTGGTGCAGATTAATTCAATATGCAGTGTTTTAAACTCCTTCTCTGTCACAAAGTGATCTCAAAAGCATGCACACCCTTGCAGGAGTACCGATTGCATGGCTGAATACATTAAAAGGGGATTTCAGTAAGACTCGCACAGTGACGCGCTCAGTCCCGTCATGCTAATTCCGAACACTTATGGCTATGTTTAGTTCCGTTTTCCCAAAATAAACATCCACCTATCCGACTCCTTATCCTGAGCATGGAAAAGTAAACACTCTACCCATATATGCTTAATATTGATGGGCCACTAGCTAAAATAAATACAGTTCACTTTTATATCTGTCTAACCAAGAGCTTCTGGAAGATATCTTAATCACCAAAGTTCAGGAAGTACAGTCCAGCTCAGTTTGAATTACATAAACTTTTTAGGACCCTGTTAGGTTTTTATGGTGCTCTGGCCACATTATAGCGATAAAATGACAGTATTTGTTAACTTGATTTTGCTTATGCATGGCTACTTCACGATCTACAGTAATGGTCGGCTGTGGCATCTGCAAAATCTCAGGGCTGCAGTGAAATCTCCGAAACTAACGGGGCTGGCACGTCACCAAAACACTGGACGGAGTCCTGGCAGGTGGCTCAATTAGCCGTTAACTCAATGGTTTCCAAACCCCCTAACTCCTATCAGCCATTCATTTTTCAACCAGATGCATCAAGGGTTGGGAGCAGTCTTGTGGCATTGGGGTTGTTGAGAAGACTGTCTGCTGCTGTATGTCTGTGAAGTAGGGTTATCATATGTCCAGGTTTCCCCGGACACTTCCTTCTATTGGGTCCTTGTCCCGGCATCCAGGTGGTTTTTCAAAAATCGGCGGTTTGTCCGGGTTTAACTCTGCAGCCCATATGATCCAGAGTTACAAGTTACAGTGGAGTCCCAAGCAAAGGAAAAGGCACCAATTTTCAATACACGGCAGTCACTCACTATCAGCACACAGCATTTGCAAGGCTCCTGCACAAGCTTACAGGCTCACTTAAAAAAGTTAACAACATGCATATCCCTACATGTCACGCTGCTCATGAGTGACGTCAGCTTCTGGAAACCACTGGCACTTTGACACACTATTTCTGTTTTGTGTGAACAGTGAATTGCATCGTTTGCTTGAAGTTGAACAACTTTTAGCTTAGTGTTTTATAACTTTTGCCAAAAACGTCTACACATATATTGTGTCAGTTCTGTGTAGATTGTAAAATGAGAGTTAACTGTAAGGTTACCATACGTCCGGTTGTCCCCTAGGGAAATTTCATCAATATTTATAAGGAAAGCACTACCCAACTGGTCGGTTACTGCGAAAACTCATTAATATTCATAAGGAAAGCACTTCCTGATTGGCCTGGTGAGTGTAAAAACTCATTAATATTCTGATCCCTGGACAAATCTACTTTTTTGTCTCACCAAATATGGTAACCCTACTGTAAAGGCTGGTCAGAAAGTACCTTTACAATCATTCTACTTCACAGAGGTCCGCAAATAAGGCCGATACGGTCTATGGGAGATTTCTTTGGAGGAAGGTGTGAGATCATTGCCAACCATTTCTTTCAATATGCTGTTTTCTTCCCCAGTTCAGATGGCATCCATCAGTAAAAGATGCACTGCTTTACTACTCGAATTAGTCATGTGACTCTGCATGCCATATTAAGTGTGAACATTTAGTGTGAGCATTAGTGTGAACATTTCAAAATAATAATGGATCATTATTTTGATAATAGATTATCATTTAATCTAGTGTGAGTAATAATGTATAGAATGTATACGTTATAAATAGAATGTACATACATCATACAGCTATACACAAAACAATGACAAATTCCAGCAGAACGGAAATTGGCACGTTTTGAAGACTGGAAAATTTGAACTATGTGTGACAAAGACCAAATTAGATAAAACATGCCAATATTGCTCAGAAATCGGGAAATTGACGTCACTGGTACCAAAGATCATTAAGTGACCTATACAGATCTCAAAAAATTGCTGCTCAGTGGGTATGTGACAGGTCTGGCTAGGCCTGCAGTTTGCATAAAGTTACATTTATGACTCGGGGTCACAGAGATATTATGAATAAAAAAAAACCATCTGAATGAGTCAGAACTTCGTTTTTCCTTTTCCCATTATTTCCCTGCTAATTGTACAGATAAAGAGGTTGACTGCTGGGTGCTGTGGCAAGCGAACTGCCAACTGCCCATTAAGCAGATAATGGCACATTGACCATCCGTGCTTTTAGTAATCTTTATTCACATTTGGTTGTTTTCCCACACATCAATTTTGGATAAATAAACAGTGCAATGCTCAAAAATCAAACGTGGTTAATTTTTCAATCTGGCATTTGATATATCTGTCAATTCACTCTTTGTGGCTGAACGTTCCTTCCTGAATAAAAATTACAATTTCAATGGCTTT
Source organism: Mormyrus iriodes (assembly GCA_011763525.2). Lineage (NCBI taxonomy): Eukaryota > Metazoa > Chordata > Actinopteri > Osteoglossiformes > Mormyridae > Mormyrus > Mormyrus iriodes. Next base: position 3,390,402 of record JAAGVU020000032.1, read on the forward strand.
TCTGCTTCCTCCATTTTTGCTTTATCTCTCACATTTATGCTAAAATAAATAGGGCACATTATGTTTCCATAAGCATATTTTCCCCTGTGATAAGTGCTCGAGTGCCATGTTGTGGCCTAATCGAAGCTACAGTTCCGATGGAAATTGCAAAATGTAACTGAATTTGTACTGGATTCCATCTCTGTTTAGACAGAATTCCAGTGAACTGGATGGGTTTTTCTCCTGCAAAAGTCAGCCCACCCAACCCTGCGGATCAGCTGAATTACTAAAATTCCATCTGGAAACACAGCACCCTTCAACAGCATCTCCCCATCTGCTGCAGAGCAAAGATAAGCCCTCCAGACTCCTGTAACATCCACATATCTGGAAAGATCACTGCTCTGCTGATACAGCTGCTAAATATATGGGTGCCTTTTAGCCGATATAATCAGAATAGATGTAGCTAACAAAACCTGATTACAACAAGGCAGATGGGTGTGGCGGGTTTGCCTTCAAATGCAGAGTGACAGGAAGAGTTTTGTGATGTAAATTAATTTTACTTACCATTTCTTGATTTTTTATGGCTTATTTGGAAAACCAAGAAGCTGGGATAATATTGCTCTGCAGTTGAGGGTGCTGTATATTGATAAACACTTAGTAGCATTAAAGGGTGGTCAGTCTTAAGCAAACTGGCGTGTCTTAAACATACTGTGGAAATTGGATTTCATATCACCGAGCTGCTTAGCCTGGTAAGATTATCGAATCAGTAATTACAGACCAATCAGGCCTCTGTATAACTGCTGATAGTAAACCCTGAGAGTATCTTTTTGATAATTCAAACTTTGCGGATTTCTGTGCATCTTAAACTCATTTTAATTGTTGATGCTGATTGTTGAATTTAATTGGAGCTCATTTAATAGGGTTGTTGATTACATTTTGATGTTCCATATAGATTAAAACTCAGTTTTGAGGAATGACATGAAATCTGCACGTGTAAATGTCATACATGGTCTAAACTGGAGATCCGCTTGCATTATGTATGTTCATGGTCAGTGATTCCTCAGAATAAGGGAGCGCTCTCAGCGCCCCCTGTTTGAATTTGATGGTAAAATCCCCTTATAATAAGATTTTTATGAGATTCTTGGTGTAGAGAGAGAATTTCCTCAATCTAAGGATCTTTTCCCCCGCAGACCTTACTATTTAATATAACTTGACTGCTAAAAGGTAATGAGCGTCTTCAGTGTGACTATTTTAATACATCGCTAAAATAGATGAAACATCTGGACTTGGTGTGACTGACTTGTTGCTTTGTGAAGGGATTTTTGTCAATTAGTGACAGAAGAGTCTTCTTACATTGTCCTTTGCATTCTTAATCAACATGGATATTAAAATTAATCAAAAAGGAACTTGACTTGATTCCGATTATCATAATAATATTGTTTGATTGCATTTTCGAGTTGAATACTCGAAATAATATCCATGTTTCCAATGAACTGAAAATTTTTAATAAAACCAAGCCTTTTTAAGCAGGGAACAAAGGTTAAAAACATCCAAAATCAGATATCAACATATCATTTTAAAGGTATAACAATATTTGAAAGTGCCAAGTGTACTCATTTTACATTTTATTCCACATTTAAATGTCTCTACAGCCAACTAATTCCAACCAAAAGCTGCAACCAGTCTAAGCTACCGGCACCAAGTAGTATAGCAGTGCATATAACTATAACAGATATATAGAAATACTGCATTATAGCAGGAGTCTGACTGTTCAACTGCCCTGGAAAAACAAAGACTGAAATTCATCGCTAAAAGATACAGCTATTGTTTTTAACATTATACAAATACACTAGAGCCATAGTTATTAATATTCACAGTTGCTGTCAAATCAAACAGTATAATCACAAGGGGATTAGATAACAGTCTCCATGTTTTATTGCTGCAAAGTCGTAACGGTTATTCATACTTCTGCCTTGTGTAATATCATGCCTATAACACTGAATGCCATTTACAAAATCGTACAGAAGATGCTCGACTATGTCAATGACTAATTTAAATAAATAAGATTTGCTCCTTACCTGGCCTCTAATTTACTGCAATTTTTTATTTTGCAGTTCTTTATTTTTCTATAATAGGCAGGATCTTAGATGTCTAAAGACATGCTGTTGGGCTTATTGGTGTCTATAAATTGCCCATAGTGTGGGGCTGTGTGTGCCCTGCATTTGTCTGGAATCCCATCCAGGGCGTACCCCCCGCCATGTGCACGTGCTGCTTGGGATCGGATCCGGGATGCCCAGTGTCCCTGCTCAGGATAAGAGGTTATAAGATAGATGGATGAGTGTCCAACTGTATATTCAAACCTTTTCAGATAGAACCCATTTTAACATGCCGTACAGTTAGTTGATCGGCCTGTGTCTGTGTGTAAGAATTAAGTTCTGTATAACTGCAAAATGTGTCTCTAAGGCTTCTTTGTCAATAAACAAGTTTTGGGAAGTGTCCTGCCTTATGGACAGGACAGTTATGCGGGGAAAGGGGTCAACTACGAATCAACTATGGTGTTTATTTACTAAAATACAGGTCACAAAATGGAAACACATCAATGACACGAACTGTAAGCAAAACTTACTTAAAAATAGATGTTTAAGGAAACACTAAAATAAATGCACAAAACTTTCCCCAGTCTGATCCTCCACAGATGCACCCAGTTGGCCCCATTTGTCCTTATTGCTATAACTAGTCCTCTCAGGGCTAGCTATATTTCATTAACTGAGTCTGCACAAAAATCTCCCGCATGTAACACAACGTAACCTCAATCCCCCAATACCTCGTTGCTCTTGAGGTCCCACTGGCAGAAACAAAATCATTTTAGCAGGTTTTCAATCATCAGACATGGAGTTTAAGGTTTCAGTACTAATATGGAAAACATTTAAGTTATAACTAAGAGGAATGCCAGCGAAAACATTTGGAATTTCAAAAGGTGGTCTGATCATTAAATTAATATATATTATCTGTATTAATAGTTTTTCAATATACATACTAGAACATCATATGAAGAGCTTTAATATATTGCAAGATACTTAATATGTACCCCACCCAGCAAGTCTGACATGAACATTAAAATGAAAGTGATGGCTATAGCTGACTATGAGATGGGGAGAGTGAATAGCATTTTACCCTATACCACGTTTTTCCAAAGAAAGATAAAGTTATGGCTTCCTCAACATCTTCCCCACCGAGGAAAAAAAAAACGCTTTGAAATCCATTTCTCATTTAATAAAAATGAACTATTTCATTTCTCCTAACAAGCATGATTTAGTATTGAATATTAAAAAAGCTTTGCGATACTGTATCACAGAAGTAAGTGCATATGCATGCCATTCACAAACACCCATTTTTGCAGTCTAGAAAATAATGCAATAAGTAGTGTGATATATTCAAGTACTTAAAATAACTGAAATTTTGGTGAATATTTATTTAAAATGCTCAAATGAAAAATGTTCCCTCTCACCGTGTGCATTTCGTCAGGCTATAACTGTAGTTAGGAGGTCCGTTTCCACTATCTGGCGTAGAAAAAAATATGCATTTATCTCAGAATTCTGACTTACTAAGTCGAAATTCTGACTTTTTTAGCCAATCAGGCAGCGTCACCCCCTCCGCAGGACGCTATTCAGGAATATATCCCAGACACGC
>JAAGVU020000032.1:3407427-3429132 GCA_011763525.2 Mormyrus iriodes
TCCACAAGACGTCGTTACACCAAAAAAAGAATAAACCCCACACACATTTTCATTCCTTTTGTGTGATATATATATATATATATATATATATATATATATATATATATATACACACACACACACACATTCGCACACTAGTGGCCAGAATTTTGGAAACATTTTCAATTTTTAGAGATTGCAGAACTTTATTTCAGTTAGTCCAGTTACTTATTTAATCATCCGATGTTTGATATTTGTAAACATTCTTTGATTGTTTATGCACATTACTGCCAATATCTGTGTGGTAATTTTTAAAGCGTAATGCCAAAAATGCTGGGTGTCTCCATGATTTTGGCCACTAGTGTATATAAAAAAAAGTATGTTTAAATGAAACATTTTACAAAGCTAAAATCTTCAATATACTATGCATGCAGGTTGGACAATTAGCAGCAAAACCTTTATGCGAGAGGACTAGCAAACTCTAAGAGGACAAAGCTTATTCTTCTGTTACGTTGGTTCATAGGTAGGATGTTGCTTGAATCCATGTGTACTAATGACCGAATTACAGATACGGAAAAAGACAACATGACTCATTTACATGAAAGCAACTAAATATATAAAACTTGGTTAAAGTTACTCTTCATCTTTGTATCTGCGATTTTACAGGGAAGGCCCCAGGATGTTGGTATCCAACCCAACTTGGACAGTGTTGTAGACTTTAATTTATGATTAGCTGTTGCACCAATTAGCACTGCTGGCGGAACAGACATGCTACGGGTGGCGAAGGAGTTTTTCTGAGAAGACAGGAACGTGTTAATGAGTTGCATTTGCTGCACTAATTGTGACAGCTCTGTCTCAAGAAGGAGAGAAGACTTTTCACTCTTCAAATGGCAAGAATGGTGTTGTGTGGGTGTGTACTTGTGCCTGTGGAAATTAGTCAAGAGAAGGAAATGGAACAGCGCAAAGAGTATGTTTAGTTTTGACTTAATTTTATTTATTTTCCCTATTCAGTTAACAGTCTCATTTAGGATTCCTTATTCAGTCTGTTTAGAACGAGTTGTTATTGATAACAAAATAACCCTTTTGTCTTATGGTGCTATGTTTAGCCTTGCAAGATTAATTCTGTGCTGGCCACTAAAAAGGAAGTTTAATAAGTCTTGCCTGATCACCATGTCTGCAGGACAAAGCTGCCAACAGAATGACTGATTTAATGTCCTTGTCCTGAATTTCTGTCAGACTGAGATAAAAGCAACTTGAATATCACGACACCATTGACATCAGACACAAGGTCCACATGCTAATTAATTTATCAGGGGGTAGAACGGGTATCCAAAGAGGGTGGCCTTTGATTTCTTCTGCATCTGAAGTGTGGCATTTCAGCAATGACACGCAGCTGTAGAATCTGTCACTTTTTATTAAAACACCTTTGCAATGTAAGAAGGCGCTGAGCATTTGTGTGCTCAGTTTTTGTTTTCTTTTTGAAAAGATAAAAAAATTCAATCACTGTGACTTTTTTTGTCGTTTTTTTGTTGTCTGTGTATGAGCTAGCCTTTGAGTGGTCAATAGATAGTCCAGTAAAATTGCAAGTGATTAATTCAATTATGATACATTCATCCCTCTTAAAATTTACCACATATACTGTGATCTGGATATCTGTGAACCCCTTGTGCAGTTCATTCATTCATTATTGTTTTCTATAACACAGCGCTGTTGAATTCTGACTGGTCCAATGGTCGTTGATTAACTTTCTAAAACTGTACACATAGTGCCAATCATTTGAATCACAATTGTAAATCAACGATTAATCATATACTTTAATTATAATTAATCGTACTTAAAGGAAACTATAAAAGCTAAGAAATCGCTACAGATTACTTAGAGAACGGCAACAGACTGAGGATCAAGATCTGTGGTCAGTGATTTAATACTAAATTGATTTATTTATGTAATGTAGTAGCCCAGTTATCCTGCACAGTCCCATGTAACCTGTCTAAACGGGATGGCATGCAAATCCAGTTTCAGTTTCCGGTAAAGACTAATAAGTGGAGTCTTTCTCATAATGCAGCTGAATACCAGGAGGTACATTAAGTTGAATTAATTAATCAGTTGAAAATGTATATATTTTCATTTCTTAGCCTTTGCTGCTGTTTATTTAAAACCTTATAATGCACAGCTTGGACTGCATTCGACATGCTTTTACCATTGTTACTACGCATCTGGCTTACACAATCATGAAAACATTATTTTCACATATTACATAATCCTCATTCATTCAAAACCTTAATATTGAAATTAATTTGTCAATATTAGGATTATATGTCAATAATGATTTTATTTTCAATACTGTGCGTGAAAATAGGGAGGGAAATTGTGCTTGTTTTTCTTTGTTTTTAACAATGTCCCCTGCAAATGTCCCTGCCTTGTCAGCTGTCTCCCCGTTTGGCCAGCAGGTGTCGCTGGCCATCCCGTCTTCTTTGTTGTGTTCTTGTAAGTTTATACTGTTCCCAGTCTGGTCCGCTATTCCCTGGGCTGCCGTGTGGCTGCATGGGCTAACCGGGCAGCTGCCTCAACTATGTTAACGATCAGGTTTTCTGAAAAGAGTTTAGCTGATACTTTCACCGGTTCAAGAAGGCTGTCCAGCCTGAGACTCTGATTAGACGTGAATATTTCTCTCAGTATTTAATCTTTTTGGCAAAAACCTAGGGATACTACAGTTATACAAGCTGGGGGGACTGTTACAGTCTCAGGCTGCTTACTCCTCTTCCTCTGAACCTGGGGGACTGAACATCATTAAGGGAGTCATTAAATCAGCTGAGAGTTCTTCAACAGAACCCAGGGCCACTGGTCCAACAACTGAAGCAACAGATGTGAATAATTTGGAGAAAACAGATACAATTGGAAAGTAAATAAGCAGTTCAATGACTTATTGCAGAAAGAGTCACTTTTTCCCATGAGATTAGGAGTAGTGCACTGTCTTGTCTTGCCTGGAATAATGGAAAGAACATTATATCCCAGAAGGTTCACCCATACCATCAGATATCATAGCATAATAATAACAGCATTTAAACAAACAGACACTAGGCTTCCACAATTAAAACTTAACTTGAGGCCAGCTGTTATCAAGTGAGCATCTAGATGTGGAGATCAGTGGTTAAGGACCTGTCCGAAATCTTGTGGGTTAAAATTTCGTGGCAGGAGAGTTCTCCTATCACCCTTGGCCCTTGGAGAAGGTCCTTAACCCCAGTCACCCCAGGGACGCTCATGCTGCATAACCCTGCTCTCTGATCCCAAAAAACCTTCCTCACTTGCATGTTCCTTTGGGTGTAAAACCATCCACTAAATACATCCAGATTGGATGCTGTTAATCAGTGGAGGTGGTCTGATCACTTATGTTCAGTCAAAAATAACCTCTTAAATCATTTTGAAACAGTAAAGTGCCCATGTCCTAATTCATGAAAGTACCTTAAACTAACCAAAGGAATTTCCATTTTCAGTATGTAATGCAATTAATGATGTTGCAGACATCTTCACTCATCTTCTCATGTTCCACAAACTGTTTTCTTAACTCTTCACTCAATACTGTTACATTCTTTTCCATTAATGTTACTGTGGTCTTCACTAAACTAAAACTTTAATCCAAAGCACTTCCTAATCCTAACCCATTTTGCAACTCACTTTACCTTACTCTATATTTCTGGTTCAATCCAAGTTCAAGCAAAAAAAAAAAAAAAGGAATTCAATGTTTTCTGTGATTAAGTCTGTGCCCTTTCTCAGAGTTAAGGCAGCGTTTAATAAACAATCCTCAAATTCAGTTTCATAGTGATATTGAGCCTAGTGATGGGAGCAGGGACAGACGCTCAGTTATTGCTGACAGTGTGCAGGAACCTTGCTGGGATGTAAAGATACATAATGATATAAAGCCTTTGTGAGCAGTCAGGTGGCAGAGGTCACAGTGCAGGACATGGAGGCAGACTGATATGAAAAAGGCCTGACAGGAGATAAACAGCAGAACGTCTGGAGACTTTGTGGTAGGGTGAGATATCCTGGGCAGCGTAACCCTGGGGCTTCAGATATCCTGGGCAGCGTAACCCGGGGGCTTCAGATATCCTGGGCAGCGTAACCCTGGGGCAAGCATAGTCACAGAGATGTTTAGAATTACGTGTGAAGGGGGAATAAAAGAGGCCTTGCACATACACAAAGGACGAGATGGATCATGGGGCACCTGACGAGGATTTTCTCGAAAGCTGGAACGATTGATATTGCTGCAGCACATATTCAACACGTGTCACAAGCAGTGAATCCAGGCCACATATAAATCAAGAGAGCTACTCTATGATTTACGATTCCTCATCGCTCTGTCAGCCGCGCACTGTGCCACGAATTTGACAGCCTACGTGCTTTAGGGATGGATCGCTGAGCTTGTTATGCCCATCGGGTCTAGAGGTGAAGTTTTTCACCCCGTTGAAGGACTGGGCTTCCCAACAAGTACAGTCTGTGCCGTGACCACTAAGAACACCCTCACCCTGCTGCTTAGCGACCGGCAGTTAGCGGAGTACATCCGTGCAAATAGATACAAGCTGTCTGCTGGAGAAGGGATCGGACACTGGTGCTCCAGTCACAAGACTGATTCGTAGGCGGCAGAGCAGGAGCCAGGGCAGATAATCCCTCCTTGTAAATGTCATCTGCTGCCTGCCCAATTCCTCTGGGACAGCGGTCCTAACCGGCACACAGAGGTTTTCCAAAAAGGCCAGAAGGACTGAATATTAGTTGGCACTCATCATTAAAAAGTTTATGATACTATCCTGCAGTTTTACCGCAACTCCAGCATGCTGAGTAGCAACAGGGACTTAAGGCAAAGAACATATACATGATGTTGTCATTATGGCAATGCGTTTGCATGATTTAAAGTCCCGAAAGAACCATCTACGCAGACCATTAACATGTCAACCGAATTGCTGTGACAAACAGGGAACATAGTGGGTAAAGCAAATACACTTGCAACAAGGCTTTAAGTGAGACTCCCAAGGAGCAAACCAGCTCTTGTACCTTCAAACACGAAACTCAGCTGAAATTGCCTTCGCCAGATGTACCCTATGAATAAATAAAATAATATAATGAAATAACAGCAATGCCAGCATTAATTAGATTCCCCCCCCAATGTCATCAAAAAACATACTGTATCTTTTTGTAGTGTAAAACACACAGAAAGGTTCTACATTTTGAAGTGGTAGCATGAATAACACGTTGACTGTTTTTTCTTAATTGGTAGGTCTACAAGATACTTAGCAAAGCGCTTTGCTTTATGGATTAATGATTCCTGGAGGTGCAGGGGGTCCCGGAACAGAGTTTGGACGGGAAGTTTGTGCTGACTGCCATTAAGGCAGCTTGATAGAAGTTTACAGACTCAGGATGACTCAGCTGCTGCCAAACAAACAAGGCGATAACGAGTGGATTCGCCTTCGATTATTTATATCTCAGAGTCCCGTAAACGGTCGCTTCCTCTAAGGTTTATACAAGCTGATCTGTAATCATCTGCAATACCACCCCCCTACACACACACACACACACACACACACACACAAACATTTTTTAGGTTATGTAAGTTTTGTTTTTCTATCATTATTGATAAGGAGAAAAATTGAAGCCCTTATTACTTAGGAAAAAGTTATTTTCCCGCTGCTCAATTAAACTTCGAGGACGCCATCTGGAAACTGAGCGGAAGAGCTGCCCCTCACAGGAATCCAGGAATCCCACATTTACTTTCTCTCTTAAAGCTGTTACTTTGATTAAACAATAACAAGGAAGATCATTTGGAAACGTAACATGACTGAAGTAACAACAGCTTTCATTTTCTTGTTATTCTGGTTAGTGTGAGGGAAATGTATGAATGTCACAATACTGCATCCGGTGATTTCACAAACAAATGCAACATAGACATGTTAAATAGTATCAATAAGATGACAGAGTACAAATATGATGTGAATTGAGCTCTTTGTTGCCATTATTAGTCAACTGAACAAAACTGCGTCAGGGCCAGAAGACATTTGCACTCTTAGCTAGATTTTGTCTCCTGCCTTTCCTTTCCCAAAGCACGGGCAGACAGATGAAGCAATTACTTGCTTCACCAGGCAAATTTGTCCTTCTTACACTTCCAAAAGCAGCTGATGATTTAAAGATATATATATATATATATATATATATATACACATACACAGACCATTTGAAAACAAAGGGTTTATTAGTTGGAACAAATTTGTTCAATTTTGGTCGTAATTAGCTAATTTAGAGCTCAATTGAACCAGAAGTCTAAACCTGTAGGAGCTCCGGACAGTGGGGAGCTGGAGATTACTTCTATTACTCCATCAGGTATGTTACTGGTGTAGCCTCTGTTTCTGGGAAAATCAAAACATGCTTAAAATAACAAAAATAAATGCCAATCTACCATCTCTTACAAGAACTTTTAGCACAGCAGAAGGTGACTGTGAATATGAGCTTGATATTATATTACTGACTGAAATAATAATAAAAAAACGCTTGTTAGTTATTAGAAAATGAAATGAATGGATTTGTAAATAATACATATCCATATATTGTAAAACCAATGTAAGCAATTCAGCTGATTGAGTCTGAAATATATACAAATAGTGTTTAATTAAATATTCAAGTATGTGAAAGTATCATGTATGTAAAAATCAGTAATTAATTTTATTATAATAAAGCTTACAACGAAATGGTGATTGATGGTCTATGACAAAAGCATCATGAATTCCCAGCAGATAGATGACTATACTTTGGGGATGTTACATAAAATTATATGAATGGTGATTTAGGAAAAGGCCTTTCTTTTGCAGAAGCAGTAAGGAGCACAGGGCTTTGCTCAGCTCTTAGGAGGCCCTTGTCCTCTATCAGTCTTTCTTGAAGAGCAGACATTGGTTTCCAGGAGACCTTCTTGAGCCTCATTCATTGCCGTCGCCCCCCGGTGCATTTATGAGCTCTAATTTCTAAATTAATTATTAATACCAAAGCTGTAAATAGGAGGGTGGTGTGTCGCTCAGTGGGTATCACTGTTGCGAGTGGGTTGGCGGTTTGAATCCCTGCTCTGTGTGTCGTGATGGCGCAGCAATGGCGCGGACAGAAAGGAGACTGTCCAGAATGTGAGAGTTTTTGCCAGTCACAACCCCGCGTGGGGGCTTTGTCATGGGACACAGCACAGAAGTAGACGGGCAACAATGACCGGACAAGGGAACACAGGACTAGGGAACTCTTAAACTCTTATACACGGGAGTAACAAGGAAGTAACACAAGGCAGCTGTGGCACCACCAACGAGCTACAGGTGCGCCTGATTAGCAGCCCCGCCTGCGGGAAACACTGGGAGCAGACATGCAGGGCCGGGCTGGACGTGACACTGTGTGTGGGGTCTGCATGTTCCCCCTGTGTCACACGGAGTTCCCCTGGATACTCCCATTTCCTCCTGTTACAGTCTCAGGCTGCTTACTCCTCTTCCTCTGAACCTGGGGGACTGAACATCATTAAGGGAGTCATTAAATCAGCTGAGAGTTCTTCAACAGAACCCAGGGCCACTGGTCCAACAACTGAAGCAACAGATGTGAATAATTTGGAGAAAACAGATACAATTGGAAAGTAAATAAGCAGTTCAATGACTTATTGCAGAAAGAGTCACTTTTTCCCATGAGATTAGGAGTAGTGCACTGTCTTGTCTTGCCTGGAATAATGGAAAGAACATTATATCCCAGAAGGTTCACCCATACCATCAGATATCATAGCATAATAATAACAGCATTTAAACAAACAGACACTAGGCTTCCACAATTAAAACTTAACTTGAGGCCAGCTGTTATCAAGTGAGCATCTAGATGTGGAGATCAGTGGTTAAGGACCTGTCCGAAATCTTGTGGGTTAAAATTTCGTGGCAGGAGAGTTCTCCTATCACCCTTGGCCCTTGGAGAAGGTCCTTAACCCCAGTCACCCCAGGGACGCTCATGCTGCATAACCCTGCTCTCTGATCCCAAAAAACCTTCCTCACTTGCATGTTCCTTTGGGTGTAAAACCATCCACTAAATACATCCAGATTGGATGCTGTTAATCAGTGGAGGTGGTCTGATCACTTATGTTCAGTCAAAAATAACCTCTTAAATCATTTTGAAACAGTAAAGTGCTCATGTCCTAATTCATGAAAGTACCTTAAACCAACAAAAGGAATTTCCATTTTCAGTACGTAATGCGATAAATGATTCGGTGTTGCAGGCATGCAGGTCTGCACGTTCTCCCCATAGCACATGGGGTTCCCCCTGGATACTCCCATTTACTCTTGCAGTGTACAGACGTGCAGTCAAGCTAATTGGTGTTTAGAAATCGCAAGCGTGTGCCCTTTGTTTGACCGCTGTGTCAGCTTATATGTCTTTATATATCTTACATCTTTATTTCATATATGTAATGCAGAATTCAATTCAAGTCAAGAATGTTTTGATATTTTTTTCAAGGAATATTTTCTCAATACGAATATCTTAATTTTAATGACGATGCTTAAAGGTAAACCAGAGTGTAATTGAGCGTGAAGCACATCAGAACAGCCCTGAAACAGCCCCCCCCTTCGTAAACCGGTCTTGTGTAATAGCACACTTCCTCTGGCACAGATACGATAATAAGGCACTGAGAGACCCTGCAGGCCATTTCTGGCTCTCCTTTCATGTATCCTCTACTTTTGCAGAGTTAAACTCAAACACAGCCCTTAACATTTGAGACCTGGGCACCCTGACCAGCCACAGAGTAACGTGGTGCTCCTATCTGTTGCATTCTCTGGCAAACATAATCCGTGTGATTTCAGTTATGACGCTATAAAGGCATTAGGCATCCCTCTGGACAAGATAAGGTCTGTTGTACTGTTTTAGTGTCAGTGGTAACAGACACAAGGACACAAGGTCCCTGCTACGTTACAGTGGGGCTTGTCCCTCCCTCCATGAAGCTCTGTGATATGTGTTGAGGTTAAGATGAAGAACATGCAAAGGGCTCTGTCCCCCGGTAGGGAGGAGTCGTGTGTGGAGGAAGTTGGATACCCAGCCCATGGAGAAACACCATTTTGATCTTGCATCTGAAGGCCACACCTTGGGACCACTCAGAAAGGGGGCGGTGAGTGGCTCAGTGCAGTGCCTGTGATTAGAAAGTTGTTGATTCAAGCCCCAGCCTGGGCAGAACAGTTACATGTCTGTGGGCCCTTGAGCAAAGCCCTTAACCCCCAGCTCCCTGGGGCACTGCACATCAGCTGACCCACTGTGACCCCCCATGGAAGATGGCTTAGGCAAGAAGGAGAATCCCAATGTACCTGCAGCTCTGGAAAAAATTAAGGGACCACAGCGGGCGGGTCGGTGGGCTCTGTGCCCATGGGTCGAAAGTCACCACATCCAGCCTGACCTCGGTGGAATAGCCACGTCTGAGGGCTCTTGAGCAAGGCCCTTAACCCCCAGCTCCACGGACACCACTACGGGTGGCTGCCCTTCGCTGCCAAGCTTGCTGTCACCTACATCTGTGTGTCATAACACAAGATGGTGAAAGCAGAAAGAGAATTTCCCCACCCAGAGCAATACAGAATTAGTTTTCATTTTATTAAATAACAATAACAATAACAATAACAATAACAATAACAATATCAATAATGAAAATGATAATATTAATAATACTAATAATAATAATGATAATAATAATAATAATAAAACCTGAAAAATGTCACCTCGCTGGCTCTGCATCCAGTCTTGGAAGCAATGTGCCTTCAGCAGATGTCAGGGAAGTCCAGCACTTGAGTCAGAAACAGACCGATACATGGAGGAAATTATGGGCACGCTGCTGCCAGAAAGCACCCCTAATGAGGATCCTGTCAGAGGCTGGGGGTGTCTGTGGAGAGGCTGGCGTTTGCTGAGAGAATGACCTTCAGATGCAGATTCAGGGACACATGCTCTCAGCGCCAAGGCTAAATCAATAGCCAGCGTCTAAAGGAAGGGGCCCAGGGAACACCCTGGTTAGTAGACCACGTGGATACGCTGTCAGTTTGACATTGTCAGTAAAACTTGATTTTACCTGCTGGTTACAATCACCTGATGATAACCTCTGTTTTCACCAGGAATTCATATATTACGTGCTGTCAATGTGTGGATCCTGGCATAAGCAATGCAGGCTGTTAATTTCTATATCTCCATCATACCATGGTCCATAGCTGATACAAGGGACTGTTGTTCACCTGAGGTAAAGAGAAATTTGTGAATGAAGGTGGGAGAAATGACTACTTATTACTTAAAAGATTAACAGAATGTGCCATTAATCACATGAGCGCAGAAAAGCAAACAGTACATCTAGAAAACTGCAAGAAGGCTGAAGCATTCGCTGGATGGCTTCATGACTCCTGAGCTGAGCCCTGCGACTGGGCTTTGTCTTGAGGTGCCTTTCCCAATTTTCATATTACGGTCTGCATACTATGTGACAAAAGGATGGATACAAATACGAGGGCAGTTATTGGGTATATCAGTTCAATGCAGACCAATGTATGAGCTGCCCATCTGAGCATTTCCCCTGAGCGGTATTTAACGGGTGTATTTAACTCTGGCTTGGTGTAAAATACGTTCCATACATCACAAAATTGGTATTAGTCACCTTGGCTATTCCAAGAACTGGAAAACTGCACAAACTCAGTACATCACTTTGGATTCAATTGATGATAAAACGTATATTATATGAAAAAAGTAAATTAGACTATTTTTTGGAAACATGGGACCCCACTAGCTTTTTATCCTTTGTGTGAAAATGTCTGCACATGAGTTTGTCTATTGTTCAACTAAGAAAACCAATACATGCCCAATAACCCAACAACGATTCTGTGTTAGAATCATCGGATCGAATATATAGCTATGAGGTTCAGAATGAAAAAGGCCATCGCCGCCAAACAGTAAATCATGCAGCTGCAGCTGGAATACATACAGCATGTAGACGGGGCAAGAGGTTCAGTTACCGCTCAACTGCACATGAGAATCGCTTAGGGTCCTTATCGGAGTGACTTAGAACATGGTGTGATTATTACAGCCATGCGTGGTTGGTTCAGCATGTCAGGAACACCAACTATCCTGGGATTTCCACGTGCAACCGCGTCTAGAGTTTACAGAAAATGGTGTGATTCAAATGGCATTCCGTCAACGATATTTCTGTGCCTGAAAACACCTCGTTAATGAGTGAGATCATTAAGACCAAGGCCAAAAGTACAAAAATAACACCTTACTACAACAGTAGTGTGCAGAAAGGCTTTTTTTTAAGGCTCCACTATCCTTGAAGTGGTCTTGTAGGCAAAAGTGGGTCCTAGTAAAGCAGGTCGTACCCAGTACTAGCTAGGTGTACCTAATAAAGCAGGTCATGGCCAGTACTAGCTAGGTGTACCTAATAAAGTAGGTCATGGCCAGTACTAGCTAGGTGTACCTAATAAAGTGGTCACTGAGTGTATGTGTGGGACAGAGAGTGAACGTTTGATGAATGAGAAAATTAGAAGCCAGTTTGCACACAGCAGTGGTTTAGACATCTGCAGACAGAATTCTCGCGTCCTGTGTGCATCTCCTGTTTTAAGTTATATTTCTGATGTCTGGAGTGATATCAGGATTTCCGTTTCACTTCATCAGCGACGTGACGCTGCGAGCTCACAGGGATCCGCCAATCGCCGGCGAACGACACTGAGCACTATGGCGCCAGACATCGCAGGCAGGCGGCCGCTCATCACGCCAGACAGGGAGCGCCGTGGTTAGGCGGGGGGGGGGGGGTGAATGGAGAGTGACTTGCGCGTGTTTTCTCTTCCCTCAGTAAGAATCAGTCTGTAGGGTATCCCTCTCTCCTGACCACACTGATTCGGCGAAACACAAATCTTGTATCGCACTTAACCTACATCCCTGTTCCTGTAGCCACCAAAACTCAAGTCTCCGTCATACCGAAACCTCCCCCCCGCAGCCCCGTGCCTCCCTACCCTCCACAGCCACTTGCTGGGGGAGAAATAAGCCCTTTGGTTAATCCCTCAGATTTACGACCATCCAAATTAGAAACGATCTATAATTAACTTAATGAGCTGCATAGGGGATGACCTGTGCATAAATAATCAGGCTTGATAAGCCGGCATACCTGCACACAGAAAGTGCGCAGAGTTTAAGGAAAAGCGATTTAAGGACAGCTGTCACGTTGCCTTAAGTGAATCGGTTGTGTCTCAGAACAATTTTTAAGGTCTGCAAACTTGAATGCTTCTTAAAATGATCAGAGGTGTTCCATTTATGTGTGAAGTCAGGCTGCTGACAAACAGTCTGATTTCTCAAGCTCTTCTTGCGAGTCTACTCAGACAATAATGCTGAATGACTTCATGGCCATTTAAAGAAAAATTGAGACGTTATCTTATCCTGACATCAAGTACATGGTCAGATTAAGCCTGTAAAACAAAGTTCTCCTGCTTTAGACTTTTGTAATGGCAAAATTGAGTAAAACGAATGCATACATCTGGCTGTAAGATGAGTTGCGTGGAAGTATATGCGTGGAAAAAAATAAATGAATAAGCATGGGAAAAGCTAGCTTTAAGAGATAGATTCATAAACAACGGAAGACATCGAAGAGATCAGTATATTTCCTTCTGTCTTCCCTGCACTTCCTTGTAAATGGTTTATGCAAGTGGCGGAGAAATAAATGGCTTATCTGAGAAGCTTTTAGGATGCAAGCAAGGTGCACCTGGCGGGGGGTGGGGGCTTGTGCGTGACGAGCATCTACAAATGAAACTGTGGTCTGTCAAGGCTTAAAAACATGCAGGAATCAAAGCAATGGGACCCCCCACCAGGCAGCCGGGCAGGATAAGCGTCTTGGGTCCTTTGATCAGTTTTATGACGTGCAGACAGTGGGGTGGCAGTGTGGTCATCTCTTGGAGGGATGAGGCAGCTGTTTGAAGTGGAGATTAAGATCCTCCTGGAAAAAGAAAGGTCACAGCGCTCAGAATAGTGCCACGCCTGTCTGTCTGTCTGTCATAAAAAGTCAACCAAAACTAAAAACACAGGCAAAATGTCTATTAGGTAAGGTAATACACGCTTTCCAGGTGAATATTCTGTCCTTTTGTCAGCTACTTGCAAAATACCAAAAATGACCATTTCTAAAGAACAAAAATAGCTTAAAATTGTTAGGCAGAAATTTTTGGAGATTGAGTTTTGTTCTGGAAATCAAAGGGTCAATTTTATGCTCAAGTTCTGCATGAGTCAGGCATGTCTTGATTAATGCATCCTTGGGTCCAAGAGGACTGGGCTTGTGTTTCATCTCTTTATCCAATCACAGTCTTCGTTGTATGACATCACCACATTTAATAAAAGCACTGCTTTCTGTTTAGTGGAAAGGTGCACAGGCTTGAACCAGTGACCTACCAATCACAGGCACAGAAGCATAGCCCCCGGCTTGGAGGCTGGAAACCTTGAATTTTAAAATGAAAAAATAAAACAAACCGATGTGGTGATGTCATACAACGAAGACTGTGATTGGTTAAAGCAGTGAAACACAAGCCCCTTGTTGACCCAGAGACGTGTTGAACTTGAGAAAATGAGTCTGTCCCCTGAGTCAGATTCTTTGCAAAATTAAACAAATTACAACATTTTTATATTGATTATTAATAACGATCATTACTGATTTTTATGCTGTTAATAATATATGATTATTAATCAAACAGTTCATTTTTCCTCTTTATACCCTGTGTCCAATCCATTACTATTTCAGATGGATTATTAAAAGGTTCCCTAAATTAATCATACTTTGTTATAATTGTGTTTAAATACTGAACCATGGAGACCCAGCAGATGAAGAGACTCATTCATGAGCATTTGCAGGGTTCTTTTTTCCCCCAAATGTTCTCCTTGGCATTAAGGCTGCAATCCTTCTATGTTCAGTCCATCTAACAGTTGTTTATACGTCGGCTTTCTTACACAGTGAACTGAGATAGTCGCTTCCTAAACAGGTCAGGATGTGGTGAACGGTCTAAAAACACAGGTCTGGAGTGAACCTTGTCCACTTGAATGCTCTTCAGACAGACTGCCCAGCTTTGCCGTGATTCTGGGCTCCACAAAAGCAGCACAGGAACCTCGTAGACCTGCATAACCAGCCTAGTCCCTGCCGTGCCCTCGGCTCTATACTCGCAGGCCTCCGGAGAGTCTCCTATTGATTGCTTCTTAATTCTGGTGGCTCAGAAAGGCACAGGGCTCAGTCTGGAGATATCTCCTTACTGTCATCAGGAGAACACCAAATGTCTGCGGGCAGGTGGTGTATTTTTCAAAGGGCTGCCCATTACCATTATCCATTTTATTGACAGAAACATTTTTCAACACTGTCAGAATTATTGGTGGATCGCTATCTTCTGTAAAGACATTTGCTACATGAAAATTCACAGAGGGACACATCACCCCCTTTTTAATTAAAATTGTGTAGCCCTGAAATTATTGTTCCTTATGTCATTAAGTATTACAGCATAACAAGCAGGGTGTTCACTTTTATAAATCTTGTGTTAAAAATACAGTCATCCCTAATAGGAGTTGCCACCTCAATAACTACATCTAAATAAAAATGTATTTCTGAATTAAATGCTCATTAAATGACAGAGAAAGCTGAAACATTTCCTTTCCATCTCAGCTGCCCTTTTCTTAATGAGGTGGCACGACAAAATCACCCCGTATTCAGCTGCATGAGTGCAGCAGCTCCAGCCTCATTCAGTGATGTTAAATAACGACCAACGATTGCTTGCAAAACCAACCACTTGGAAAGCTCAGAAAATTACGGAAAATAAATAAATCGATCCAACTAACTTTCAATTGCTTATCCAGTACGGGGTCACATCCTGAAGGCAGTGCCTTGCTTACTGGAAGCTAAGATTCCTAAATTGAAAATAAGTAAAAATGATATTGCATGAAAAAGCTCCATTGTACATAAGTCGACGATCTCTCTAATCAGCTTAGTTATATGCGACTACACATCTTTCCTTTTTAATATTGTCATTCTTAGCTAAACATGGCTTTTTCTAACTTTATTTAAGCAAAATTGTAACATTAAAATCATCTAAGAATGCATGTAGAGATACAGAAAACTGGTGAATTTTCTATGCCTTTTGATCTTAGGATTTTCAGACTAGGGATGGATCTATCCAAGATACATAATCATACATGTATTAAACATACTCATCACTCAGGAAGCTTGCATCCAGAATTTTTTTTGATTTTCATCTGGACATTTTCCTGACTTTTTCCTAGTGGCTGTAGTCAGGGTTCTGCTTGAGAATCAAAACACATTTCGTCATGCCTTGAGGGACGAAGGCCTGTGTTGGCAAAACAGAAAAGGGTTTTATTGAGCTAAATGAACCGGGACGGTAAACACACAGCATCGCTTGGGATCAGTAATGTGAGGACTAGGAATTAGGAAGGGCACAGGCAACAGGAAGGTACGACAGGGCTGACAAGACAATCAGGTACGTAAATACAAGGACTAAAGACAACAAGCAACAGGCGTGGCTCTCCAGGGCCACGTGAGGGAGGAGACAGGAGGACCAGGAACACAGGACATGACACTTCTCCACTAATAATTCCTCTATATTTCCAAAACATTTTGGTGGCATCCCTTAGATTTCCTTTCATCTAAGTCTTAGTCTATGATACGATATTTAACTGAGATCATCTGCCATGATTGCCCCCCCCCCCATGATAGGGGGCCAGATCTTTCATAATTTTTCACATGCTGTATAGTTCCCCAAACTGATGATTTAATCCCAGGAGCTGAACCATTATATTTCAATTTACCTAAACAGTATCTCTTAATCATCGGTCCCTAGCGCCCTCCACAACACCGCTTGTTGACCATTCCTCCTTCTCTCTTCTTTCTCCAGTTATCCAATTAACTTTGACATCTTCCAGCATGTCTGGTCTATTCCGCATGCAGGGTGCCTTTCACTCCCCGGTGTGCTTAAGGTCTGCCGGGGGGGATGACAGCACAGCAGGGTTGACTAAAACTTAGACTTGATTAACAAAACTTCCAAAAGGAGACACTGCCCCATGCAAAACTAGTAAAACTAAAAGCAGCTGCTTCTAAGCGTATGATATACAGAAACACGTCCATCTATACACCTCTCTGTCTACTCTGTTACATTAAAATTAAGTAATAACCAGTTTCTGCTCAATATTTTCACTCAGTTTTATTTGAGGAGACCTGGCCGGGTTTCCCCGCCGTTAAAGCAGGTGGCGACAGATAGTGCTTGATACTCTCGTGCACCTGCAAATTCAAAGCCTCCCATTACTACCAATAAGCAAATTGTATCCCCATAAAATATCAGGAAAAGTAAATCAGAACAAATTGCGGCGGATCACCCTTTCAAGGTGGCGTGCCACTTAACAGAACGGCAAAATGACTTCGTTAGACTCTGAGTGACAAAAGACAAAAAAGATGTAGATGGAGGAAAAAGAGAGAGATTACAGAATAGCAGAGATGAAAGCGCAATGTGAAGGAGAAATAAAGAAGGAATGGTGGAGGGTAGAACCAGTGATTAATTGCCAAAATGGAGAGCTCTCAGACTAAATGAAATTTCCAGTGGAATTAAACAACGCTGGGCTTCTACCTAAGCCAGAGTGTGCTTGGATGGCAATATTGCTCGAAGGCTTTTAGTGGATTAATTTGATTTTGCCCCCTCCCCCTTCATTATTTTCTTGTCCCCTTCTCCAAGTTCACATAATGCAAGGAATTCCTCAGAAATGATGTTCATGGACAGGAGCCAAGAGGCAGGATGGAAATCTGGAGAGCGGGTCCTCCATCAGCTGTCTAAGAGCCATCACCCTACCCACACGCACTGCCACAGGACCGGCGCATGGTGCCGTCTAGTACGAGGAAATTAACGGGGGGGGCTGGCATGGCGGCTTAGCGTGACGCTATGGTAATTCTAGGATTTGACCCTAGGGGGCAGAGCCCCAGTGGTCTAATTAGTTTGTTCTGAAACTGAGACTAAAACTGCAATAGAAATGTTCATGGTCTTGTGTCGTGGTTCTGGAGGATGAAACCACGATTTCCACCCTCCCCCCCAACTTGCTGCCTAGGGCACAGCCTGCTGAGACATTATAATGTCACTAATGTTACAAAACTCTGTAACATTGTGTGGTTCATGTGATTATTTTGGTCCAATCATGATTGAGTGACCATGCCTTGTGGTAAAAGCTAGGCCGGTTTATTTAGTTGAAGATGGGTAACAGGTCTCTCTAGTGTTCCAAATTGTGGGTGATTAATAGAACCCAAAATATCTCTCCAGTTTGTTCTTCTTTCTTTATTCACCCCCCACCCCCCTCACACAAAAAAAGAGGTATAAACCGAACCCTGGATTTGGAGAATCGTTACACCCCTACTTAGCCCCCAAGAAATATAGGACAAAAATCACTAAATGGATTTAGAAAAATAAAATTTTCAGCAGATGAGAAACAACACCCCCTCCCCCACATAGGGTCTAAAATCACCGATGCCTTAAAGGTTAGAGCTGAGGTTATGGTTAAGGTTGCTTTAAGGGTTAGGGCTAGGGTTAGGGTTAGAAATGCTAGTAGGCTTAAAGCCAGTGCTGGGATAAGCATCCTTCTGGACATACTAATGCTAAAGTTCGGCAAACCAAACTATTTTCTTTAGGCACCATTAATCCTGGGTGCATTTTGTGTTTGCGGCCTTACCAAAAATATTCTAGAAGGTAACACTGAAAAGCCCATTCAATTACATAGTTACATATTTCTTAATTTAAATTAGTATTAATGTAATTTTGTTACAATGACTCCCAGTGGTGTCCACCAGAAGGCCAAACCAGGGGTGTACCCTCTGAAGTGGATGTGGCTCTTTCACTATGCAGGAACCAAGTTAAGAGATCACGAATTGGGTTTACATGTCCCTAATTGTCAACAGTATTTTACCCTCCTTCAACCTTTACCCAGGGCAGGAGGCTTCTAACTCTGGCACAGATTTACCCACGGCCCACTGTTTTCCCATGGGCATAGGTACCAGGACCTCTGTGATCGCTTACCTCAGAGAAAAGGCTCCAAACCCAGGGAGAGGTTCACCAAAGCCCTAGTACTTCACAGTCACCTGAGGTCCTGGGTCTGAGTGGAGAGTCCCGGGCTTGAAGAGAGGGTAGCAGCCTAGTTCATGGTAACCTCACTGATACATTATCCGAGTTCTTATTGCCAACTACTTGACTAGCTTTGGCTCCACAGACCCAGGGCTCCATGGACATACTGAGGCCTATTTGAAACCCTACCAAGACCTTGGTCTTGGGTCTGAATGTAGAGTCCAGGGCTTCAAAGGAGAGTAGCAACCTGCCTTCTTAGTAACCCTAGGTCTTGGGCTTGGGTTAGGAAGAGGTTTGCTATTAGGGTTAGAGCTGGGATTAGTGATAAGGCTGCCTTATGGGTTACAGCTAGGGTTTGAGTTTTAGGGTTAGGAACGATTACAGCAGACAAAGCAAAGCAAGGGCACTTCTCCGTAAGCTATTTTTGAGGCTATCAAGAAATGTACCAATATTGGTACTTCTAAAGAATTTCAAAGAACCTTCAAATCTTTAATCAGTCAGTATGGAAATGATCACCATGACCTTGTGCAAGCAATAATCGGGAGTTTCAGGAGAATCGAGATGGTAATGTTTCAGACTGATTTCCTTGGGCCAACAATATTGCTGCTATACTCAGGTAGCTCAAGCTGTGCACAGGCTGCTTCTCACTTTTTCCCACACATTGCCTAATCACATATGTACTCATGATGTTTCAAATATGGTAACAACCAAGCGTCTATTTTCAGGAATTCAGGGGAGTAAATGAGCGGACCCTCCATAAGTGGTAGAGCCAATGATTGCCTTGAATTGCAGCTAATTGTGTAGAACACCTGTGAACATTTCTGCTAGCTAGTTTGGTACAACGATGTGTTAGCAAAAAGGGGCAGCGTCAGCAACTCGAGATAGGTAAGTACTATAGTACTTGAGGAGGTACTACGAAGGTATTATTGGTGCAAAACAACTGATCACCTGTAACAGTGGAATCTGTAGCTGTAGAAAATAGTCACACGTGTGTCAGTGAATCTTAAGTCATGGGATTCTTACAAGCGCAACACAACAGTTACACCGTCTCAAATTCTTCATTGCAGATGCACAAATCCACAACTCTCACTTGATCAGAGGGGCGGGCACTGTTCAGAGGGGCGGGCACTGATCAGAGAGGCGGGCACTGTTCAGAGGGGCGGGCACTGATCAGAGAGGCGGGCACTGTTCAGAGGGGCGGGCACTGATTGGAGATCAGCATATCCTTTTAGCCAATTGGAGGAGCTCGTTTGGGCACCCGTCAAATCCTCTGACAGACCGGTAGTCCATGGTGGGGCCAGTAGTGGTTTTTTTTTGTTTATTAAGTATGGTGGATTTTTTGCTGTTATTTGAGAATGTGCACTATTTAAAAAGTTTGTTTTTACAGTTCTTGTTTGGATATATGGAAAAATTACACCCTCTGTCAATTAATGTTTGCGTTTTGAATAACATTGAAACATTACGGAATGACTGCTTAAAGGAAAGTATTTCTTTCTATATAGGTTATGCTACTGCTATATAATGTCTGTTTAACTTAAAATTTTCTGAGACGATGCTTAATCTTAACGATAAGGGTGAAAATAAATTAGCGCTACTGCAATGTCTGTCTTGTTCATTACTATTACTTCTGTTTTAATGCAGTACTTTTAGAGCTATTTGGATCACCGGTTTATTGTTGATCAGTTGTGATTATAGCATTCATGCAGATTTATTACATATACTACTTGTAGTATAATGTCATGCACTAGCATCTGGGAATCTGTAATACAGCCTTGTAGCAAACCTTAAGTTTATTACGACCGTATGCCCATAACATTTTCTTTTACTTCATATTTGCGTGGCTTTGGAGAAAAACATGTCCCTTTTCAATAATATAAAATATAAAATAATTTATGTATATTTCAGTTGTTAACCAAATGTCAGCCTCACCGTAGTGAACAAAGGGGTGTCATTTTGCACTCTCGGACAGACCAAACACTAAGGGTTTTAATCGCCGAATTCTCCGTGTGACAACTACACAGTAAGGACCAACAAAGATGTTTCTGTGACTAATGTAAACTCACTTTGTGTAGGGAAAGAGCCGCATTATGCATGGGTATATATAAAAATCTGATATATGAATTTGGTTATGGATGTGGCTACAATTGGACAAAAGCTTTTATTAGATTCTGAAAAAGTGTTATGATGATTGCTGCAAACGTGATAGAGAATTGAATGCATAAAAGAGCTTTTTTGGGAAAGTATCTGTTCATTAAATACATTACTGAGAAACCGCAGTTGCTTTATACTCCTGCTTAATAATACTAAGTATTCACATTACAAGGAAAAGAACAAACTTCTATTTAAAGTAATTTATACAGCACTGTAAAAATAAACAATGATACAATATAAAAATACTGTAGTACAGAAAAATCAGAGAAGACTGTCAGACTAAAAGTCCAGAGAAACGTCATGTAGAGTGGTGACCCGGAGACCAGGGACCCTGACCCTGAGGACAGAAACATAACAATTTTTAATTTCTTTGTTGTGCTGCAAATCTTACACATACTTTCATATTTTCTGCAGTGGAAGTCAAGGCTGCACCTATTTATTATGAATACTGTTGAAGAAATTTGACAAAGAAATCCATTTTCAATATATAAACATTCATCAATATGAGACACTTTTATAGAAAGCAACTTACAAAGTAGCATATCTACTTTGTTCACCAGAATTTAGGAAATTTCAACAAAATTTTATTAGATAAACATAATTACACAAACCAAATAAGTGTATAATTAACATACCTTGGAATGAAATTCTTTTTTTACGTGTATGTCAGCATGTCTCTGGGCTCGTGGTAACACTGTTGGTTTGAACATCGTCGCAGGCCATAATGAGCGGCATAGTGAAAATGTGTGGAACGGGTTTCACATCTTGATCACTGAGGCATAGTATTTCTTTCCAAATCAATCTATGCACCTATTGGTCAAAATAAACTGCAAAACACTACAGAAACAATTGAGTATGCATTTATGGTCCTTTGAATGAGGGAGATTAATTCAGTATAATTAGTTGAGGACAGCAAAACACACAGTGATTCTATTCAGGCTACCTCACACTTGCTGTATGTATGTATGTGTTAGTGGGATGATAACACATCATAACACACATGGATAACACTCGATAGACCAGAGAAATGCGCACAACTATTATTCAATTCAATTCAATTTATTTTTATATAGCGCCTTTCACAACAGAGTCGCCACAAAGCACTTTACATGATATTGAGAGAATAGGAAGAAAACAGGAAAGAGGAAAGACAAAGGAAATTAACTAAAGAAAGAAGGAAGGCCAGATGACAACGGAGGAGAGGAACCAAAAATTCCCAAGTAAGGAGAAAAGAACCTCTGGGGGTCTATGGTCAGCTGGCTGCCCGACCCCCCTGGGCAGGCTAACATTGTTGCACAGACAAGAGTGGGCTTGCTTGCTAAGAGCAAGGTGCAAGCTGTGATTATGGTCATGCCAAAGTCCAACAACGAATGTGTTCTCCACGCTGGCCTGTGTAGGGTGGCAGACTGGAGGCTGCACCCACGATGTTACAGTTCATAAGTCACATCCA
>JAAGVU020000032.1:3462394-3479407 GCA_011763525.2 Mormyrus iriodes
GATAGGTCAAAGGAGGCCATCATTCACAAAGCCTGTGAATTAGATAGGTCAAGGGAGGCCATCATTCACAAAGCCTGGTGAATTAGATAAGTCAAAGGAGACCATCACTCACAAAGCCTGTGAGTTGGATAGGTCAAGGCAGGCCATCATTCACAAAGCCTGTGAATTAGATAGGTCAAGGCAGGCCATCATTCACAAAGCCTCTGAATTAGATAGGTCAAGGCAGGCCATCATTCAGAAAGCCTGTGAATTAGATAGGTCAAAGGAGGCCATCATTCACAAAGCCTGTGAATTAGATAGGTCAAAGGAGACCATCATTCACAAAGCCTGTGAGTTGGATAGGTCAAGGCAGGCCATCATTCACAAAGTCACAGACAAGGTAAGTATCTAGCATGATCGCTAATCATGCCTGAGTACAGAACTCAGTCATAACATCAGTGATGCAACTGGCCATTTAATAAATATGGTGGCAAAGGGATCTTTGAGGTCTACAGCAGAGATGCTGTGTTTCCTGTATATTTGGGCTAACAAGAGTATCCAGGAGCAACTGGATGCAACACACAAAAATTCCAGAATATTTAGTAATATTTGGAATTTCTAAGATGTGCAGCACAATTAAATGAATATCACTGTGTTGCTTTACTTATTAAATCTATAAGAGGGCCATGTGTCATTGCACCCAAAACGACTCCAAATAAGCACCAAAATAAAGACATTAATCATGAACTTTTCTACCTGTTTTCTTCAACAGAAAAAGTCACATGGTAATGATGAAAGCATGCTCTGGCACGGAACGTAAGTGCACTGTGAGCACAGCCTAGCGGGGGAGTGGGGAGGGGGTGCAATCGTACTCGGGTACGGTGCAAGGTAACCGGGCCAAGTGTGAGTACGCCCTAATTCGAATAACTCATGTTCTCAGCTTAGGGAACCAATGAAACTCTTGCCTGCACTCCAGAGGATGACATCACCACTGAAACAAACTCATATTAGGCGCTACACTCTCTCTTCCCCTAGATCCACAGCAACCTCATCCAATTGACATGCCAGCTGACTGCACCAGTATAACAGGTGGTACTGTGGTAGTGAGCTGAAGTATGAACAACAAGCTGTGCTAGATATAGTCTGCTTTGCATGCCAATACGTCTGACATGTCTGATAAGCCTGCCAATGGCTATGCTGTCACTGGGATCATAATGGAAGACATTGCTCAGAAACGACGCAGCCTCTCATACTGCTGGTGGTATTTCTTCTGAATCTAAACTGAAGTGCACAGCTGTGTTTGGGAATCCTCCAGGTCAAACTGTTTAAAGTCTTCTTGACTCATCTTGAACAAAAGCCATTTTCATAGCATGTACAGAATTTAAGACGTCATATGTTTCAGCAACCGCAGATATGAAATATTATAGAGATTATAATGATGAATAGGCTACGACTTAAAACAGAAAGGCAATGTATGGATTTTTGTATGCGGAATGGTCACAGGAGGTAATTAGTCTTCTTGCTGGCATTCCTAATTATGTGTGTGAAAGGCATCCTGTCAGACTGGCTCTGGCATGAACTCCTCACCGGTCCAGGATGCACGGATCATCGGTGCATACTGGATCTCCATGTGAGGGATTGTGCATCTCCAGTCTCCTCTTTGTTCTTGTTCTGCATGGACTAT
Organism: Mormyrus iriodes; assembly: GCA_011763525.2. NCBI lineage: Eukaryota > Metazoa > Chordata > Actinopteri > Osteoglossiformes > Mormyridae > Mormyrus > Mormyrus iriodes. Next base: position 3,464,058 of record JAAGVU020000032.1, read on the forward strand.
GCCGAAAATATGTAGGATATCTGGTATTTATTTAAACGTCTTTTAAAATCCAGGGCTGGTTGAGGAGATTTGAAGAGGTTCTTTGGGGCTGCATTACCTGTTCTAAGCTTCAGACCTCTTCAGAATGTAAAAATAACAGAATGCAGGTAATTAGGCACACATTAAATTCACAAGTTAGGTAAGAGGAAGAGCTACATTCTCAAATGTTCACACGTGTTTTAAAGCTGAAAATGACTGAAAGAGGATATCAGAAATGCAGTATACTGTACATTCAGCAGAATTTAAAATTAAGCAAAAAGTGAACAGCTTGGATACTGCAGTGTGTGAACTATAAATAGGCACCATGATGTAGTGGTTAGTCTTTGCACTTTGAGCCGTTTTCCATACCCATGTGTCACTCCACGCTACTGCTGACATCTTGTTGGAAAATCGGCAGGCATGACCCAAACTCATGACCCAAGAACCACAAAGAAAACAGAACTTACTGGGTGCTGTTAACTGAGAAATATAGCACTATACTGTACTGTTTGTTCTGCGACATTTTGTGACACAGGCATTCAATGGGGCCATTATTGCTGTAGCAGGGTTCCCCAATCATTGTCTTAGAGGGTCAGAATCCAGCACAGTTTTCCTGAGGTCCCTGCTCAAATACATCTTAACCAGCTAATGATCAGGTTTAGTAGATGTGTCTGCAAACGTTGTTGCAAACAGGCCCTCCAAAACCAGAATTGGGAAACCTTGGGCAATCGTAACAGTTTTGGCAAGACAAAGACACTGTCCTGATTCAACTGAGGACTCTCACAACTGTAGACAATGCATCATTGTTACACAAGCTTAGCCTTTCTTCAAGTGAAAGCTCAATCGCCTTTCTCCATTGTCCATACCGCGCATTCACAAAGATGGAACTGTGTCCTGGTTACCGCTGCTTCTGGGTTCTGAGCGGCTAATCCTATCACATCAATATATATCTTGTACCAGGTGAGTTCAATATCCAAACATTGCCACACAGTATGGCACTTCCATCTTGGTAATAGCTGAAGCAGAACACATTAAGAGTGTTTTGTGACAAAGATTATGTGGATTGTTGCACATAAATCAAACGACTATTGTTCTCAAAGAAGGTGGCAGCGTTGGGTAGTAATGTCACCTTTATACATCCAGCGGTAATCACAGGTAGGGAGCAAAGCATGATTGTGACCAGCTGAAATGTTCATTTTCAGTGTGACCGAAGAGACGTTAATGGAGAGTTTAATTGCTTTTCCTGTTTCAGGAAAAAAAAGTCATTTTATAGACAACAAACACAAGGAAAAGTTATTTAACCAACAGTAAAACATTTTCTTCATAGGCTAAGGCATCTTCTGGGAATTGGGGCGGTCAGAATCATTCCCTGCTTTAACACCTTAATGGCAGAACACTGAAGCACTGCATGGATAAGGCCTGAAAGTGAAGCAACAAGCAGTACTAATGGCGACCACTGCCCAGGAGCTGCCGTGCCTTCACATCAGAGCTTGTTCTGGTCTGTGGGCGCCGCCGGGCAAGGGTGCCGCCGGGCCACACACACCCTAAACTTCCCTGACATATATGTTGTGCAATTCAGAAAAAGTTTAGATGTCTTCGTGGTGTAAGTTACCGAAGGCAGCTCATGCTCCCTGCGTGATTTATGACTTGCGTCATCGGAATGAACACCCCATCATTTGGCAAGAAAGGTCTCAGCAAGACAAGCATGTGAGGACTATGCATTCGTTCATTTGTATATTGGAGTGCATTTCTGCACCTAGTGAGGGTTATGAATGTCCAAATAAAAGTGGGAGCTGAAAACCGGTGAAAAAGGAAACAAAGTCAATAAGCGCTAAGTGTATAGCGGTGAACGGTACATAGCTGTCGTCACTTCTAATTGGCAAGCACGCCTTCAGCCCGATACGGTAATTTAGCTGTATGTATTGCTGGTGGGAGGGGGGGAGCTCCTCCGTGTGAGAAGGCTGGGACACGCTGCGAAACCGCATCTGCCCAATAACCTCCCCCCCCCACCCCCCATGCCTGCTGTTCATGCCACTGGGGAAAAAAATAAAAATAACAACACAGAGAATTAACAGCAGCTCTCTGAATCATTGTTCAAGCTAGCAGCAGTGAATTGAAGAGTCAGAGTGTGAGAGGCTCCTGCTTAAAGTGGATTAAACTCGTATGCAGAGAGTATTAACAAGAACCGTGCGATGGTATGTAAGTCGATCAATGTGAGGTTTGATTAGTTAATTGTCAGATGTAAATATGTCTCCTTTGCATTCCAAGATGGGAACCTGGCCACTAAATACTGGCTCATCTCTCGACTTTCTTATGTAAAGTTCTGCACATGGTAGCGAAAGTGGCACAGCCACGATCAGAAGGAAAACTGTCTGCCTTCCCAGAAATCATTGCCAGGGCTGCCAACTTTGGTCAGCTGGCTGGAGTGAGATTTTCAATTCGAGACAAGTCCGCTCACACATGCACACGCATTTACATGTAGGTAACAGTTTTATTACCTTGTAAAGGGTCTATAGGGTTTGCAACCTACCTCGCTGCTATGGATGCAGTTAATTTTAGGTTTATAATGGAAAAATATAGATTTACCGTAATATTTCCTACGTGAGCGTGAAAGTCTGAAAGCGTGAGTGTCACGGCTGATGCATGAGAGCTGGCAACCCTGAACTGTATCATGCCACTGTCTGTTGAATGCGGGCTACATAACTTAATATGACCCATATACGTGTTGGCCTGGGCTCTGCCTGTCGTTTACTCGCTGTGATAAGCATGAGTGACAGTGGAGCAGTGCAGTAACAGAGTGAGCAGATGGCTGGAGTTGTGTGGCATCTGGTGTGGTGGGTTGATGCATTGGGTCCAAGAGCCTGGCACATGTTATGTTCGGTTATGAGCTAAAGCGTTTCATCTTTCTCGTTCAGTGCTCGGTCAAACGAACAGACCACTTTATATCTGATGACAAGCTGTTTAACGGAGACGAAACTTCACCTCAGCAACCAGTTTGCATGACAGTTTTATTGGAATTAGCAATCCGTAATCTTTTGAATCAGCGTGGAGAGAAGCACATATATTATGCTGTGTTCCACTTACCTTGGAGGAATGAACTCGGAACTGGGAAAGACGTCACACACAAGTTAAACGCGTTCCAGCGCAACAAGTCAGAAAGCCATTTAGCAAAATCAGGGACCCGTTGCAAAAAGTAAGATTTCTTGCTTAGCCGGATAACTTATCGGATTTAAGGTGCCTCATTTTAAATGGGTTTTATCTTCATTCACTTATAATTAGTCTGGACTACCTTAAATTCGACAAATTATCCAACTAAACATGAAATCCGGTTCTAGCCCAGTTAATTGTTAGCCATTCTTAGCAATATCACTTGATAACAACACATTACGCAATGTTTTGCACATCAATCTCCATAGCAACATGTCCACAGATAGAGGTTAGACAGTACTGTGCAATCGATGTAATGACCCACAAATAAGACATAAGTGCTAATAAACAGCATAAAACTACAGCTTTAACTTCTGTTGATGAAGGGTGCAGCCATCTTGAATTCTGAACTCGGGGTTGTTTCGACTCCTGCGAGTTCACAAGTCGAAATTCCGACTTCAGGGGACGTTTAAATTTATAACTAGGAACTCGGAATTTCCGAGTTAAGAGTTGAAATGGAACGCAGCATCAGTGTAGAACAGAACATTCTACTAACATAACTTTTCTCTTTGACTTTATCGCAAAGCACGATTTCTCGTTTAGCTAGATAACGTGTCAGATTTAAGGTAGTTTGGGCTAAATGTAAATGAACAAAGATAAAGTCCATTCACACTGGGGTACCTTAAATCCAGGAAGATAACTGGCTAAGCAAGAAATCTGGCTTCTTGATACAGGCCCCAAGAGTAGCTGTATGTCAGTAAATATCCTCCTGGATTCAAATGACTTTCTAAGATCTTCCAGAAAAGACAAATACACAAACAAGACTATGAACCGCAATAAAATCATACTTACACAGTGCACTGGGTGATCGCAAATCAAAACGAACGCGCTTCAGCCCAGGCTTTTCGTCAGGAGCGCATCCTACAGCATAACTTCATTTTCCATGTCGTTCTCTGTAATTCTTGTATTCTGCATTTTTTATTTTGTTCTTTGTCTCATCGGCTGGGTGTAGGTGTTTCCAGGGACCTCTGGAGGTAATATGATTATCAAGTATTCAAAAGCACAATGATTTTTATTCCCCTGGTGGCTTCATTGCTGCAATAATATTAAGTCTCCCTTTGAGTGCGCCCAGAGACTCAGGAAAATCAATCCCCGGTCTTACTGAGGGGCTGCTTTCAAAGCATCTCCTACTGTTTGTTTTATAGCTTTGATTGTGAGTGAAGAATTAAATATAAAAAGATATATGAGTTTAGATGATTTAGGATTAAGAAGCGTTGCAATAAGGATACAGATATGAACCTTGTTCTGTTTCAGTACTAAAAGCCACAGTTAACATATTTGGTAACGATAAGTAAGTTTTCTTACAACCTTAAAAATGCTTAACTTTCTATCTGTTATTATCTGCAAATAGTACAGATGAGGGAAGATCAGCGAGCAGTCAGATTTAAAATAAAATCATCTGTTTGCATATTATTAAATCTCTCTCCCCCACACACCCACCTCGGATTAATCATAATTACTCCTACGGTACACCATTAGTATTTAGTCAGTACAGATCATTTATATGCACACTTTGCACATTTGTTTTCTTCCGTACAAACAAAAATATCAATCGGGTCCTGCTGGAGTTTTATATTGTCAACGAAGTTCAGACAAGTTGACATCCAGAAGAAATTGCAGGGTATGCTGTCAACAATTACGTAAAAAAAAATGCATCCTCTTTACTTTCCAATGCTCATATATTCGCTAGATTATAAAACTAAAGAGACACCCTAGTGTGGAAGAAAATAATAAGCTACAGAGAGTGAAGCGATACTGTATGTCGAAGTCACAAGCCAGGCACATGAGCATGTCAGTATGGATCTATAACTATGGCACAGTGCACTGAATAAATAGCTGACTATAAATACTAGCTGTTCAGTGAAGAGAGTCACTGTGCATGTGGGTGTTGAAAAGTTCTTCTGCTGTGCATTGAGCGTCTATGAACCCGTGATTAGAATGAAACCAGGAATCGGTGAATGAACTGAACATTCCTAACGCATCGATTTAACAAACCTTAAACTAAGTCAAGTTAATACTGTATATTTTGGAGTTTACAAACCATAGGGGGTGGGTGATAAGGTGGTGCAGTGGTTAGCGCTGTTGTCTCACACCTCTAGGATGTAGGCTTGAGTCTCCATCATGGCTCCATGTGTGTGGAGTTTGCATGTTCTCCCCGTGTCATCGTGGGGTTTCCTCTGGGTACCCCAGCTTCCCACCCCCACAGTCCAAAAACATGCTGAGGTTAACTGGAGTTACCAAATTGCACATTGATGTGCCTTGTGTGAGTGAATGGCATGTGTGTGTGCTTTGCAATGGGTTGGTGTCCCACCATTGACTCATCCCTCCCTTGCACCCATAGGCTCCAGACCCCCTTTAGGTTCAGAAGCTGGATGGTTGGGAAGAGCTGGCAGTCTATGTAAAGTACAAGTTGTGCATCTTGAAAGACAGTTCTTCAAAATGCATATGTGAATTTTCAAATACCACATCCTTTGGTTTAAAGGGAATAGCAAACAAAATCAATCAATTGTAGTCAGAGTCAACTTTATTGCCTTTGTCTACATGCACAATGAAATGAGATATTCCCAAGGTACATGAAAAATTAAAATATAATAGGCAAGGCAGTACTTGTCAGCACTGCAGTTTTTCTGTGAGATCATTCTGTGTCATCATTGTCTCTGTTGGGTTTCTTTGTGCAACTTGCATTAGACTGACGTTTGCCCTCCAGTTACAATCCAAGATGTACCAACTTTAAGTTCCTTTATCCCTGAGATAAGCTGTTGATCACCACAAACATCAGCTGCCAAAGTCAAATGGAAAACGAATGAAAGCCGATGGTTGATATTTTTCTGGACCAAATCAGATTAAGGGCAAAACAGAAAGTCAAATGCCTTTGTCCTTACTGTGCCCTTTCTTACACAATCAGTGTTTTTTTTTTTAAGATAAACGTTGTATTGTTAACATGCATATAATACTGTAGGTCATAAATTTATAAAACTTTATCTGCACTAAATTAAAAGGCAAACAGTTTGCAACCGACTGTAAGAAATGAATGATACATTTTCAGATTAATTACCATGGGCAGTGCATTACAAAACAAGGATCTGTGTTAGCATGTAAATGTTATCATTTGTATTTTGAAAGGTTTTTTAATAATGTCAAAGTCTGATACACTAAATAACAGCCTCTCAGGAACAGAAAAAGTATGGATTGCTGTCTGTCACAGACATTAACTCAACACGGTGCATGGACTGGCCTTAAACACAGTCCTGGATGTATAGTGTTTGCTACGGCTCTGTGTGTCTAGTTATGTTTTTGTAACACTGGTACATATTGTACCGATGAGCGTAAACTGGATTAAGCTTTTAATCGCATAAATCACATTTACTCTGCTGAAGGTAATGGTGCCTTTTATGTTTAGCTGCCTACCAGTAATTACTTTGGACAAGCCCCCTTCAGCTTCTCACCTGGAATCTTATTAAAATAATTGGTAGCGCTGAGAGATGTGTAGCAGCAGCTGTGGCGAGGGGCGGGGGCTTTCGCTTATGCCCCCCTCTGGGTAGGAAGTCTTTGGACACATGACTAGAGGATTCAGTAGAGATTTTTTTTCACAGTTATTTGTAATTATATGTTTTGCCCTGTAGTTATATTCTTCTTTCATCATAAGGAAAAATAAAATAAATCGTTAATACTATCCCTTTTGGCAGAGAGGCACATTTGTCTAGCAGTTAATATTAACACTGCTAGCTTGTGATCTTTGCAGTGATTTCTGACCCTCTGTTTGTATGGATATACATTTCAGGGGAATCAGTAACTCTACATATCCTAAGGTGCGTAACTTTATGACATTGACGATACATGGATGGTCACTTTCACATTAAGAAAATGACGTCACCGGAATAAACTTTTTGCCATTAGGTCTTTATGAATTACAAGCACAAAGAATGTCTATTTTTAGGGAGGGTCATGGAATACTGTACATGCGTATAAGACAGGATATATACAGAGTATAATGGTAATAATATTTTTTTATCAGAAATGGAAAATATTAAAACCATCCCCTGAGAAAAAGGAAACTGTACATCCTTGTGACAGGATTTTGAACAGGACATGGCAGGAAACAGGTGATGACTGCCACGTGATACCACTGGATGGGCAAGGGTTGCAGAATGAGGGAAGCAGGAGGAAGACTCAAGTGTGGATGGTTGGTGGAAAGCAAAACCAGCAGGAGACGATGGTGAAAAAGATGGTGAGATGAAAAACAAACCAATGGAAACTATGAATACTGACACACGAGTTGGGAGCACTGGTTCCTCGAGCTCTGGGACCGACAAGACTTTATTTATATGGGAGCTGGGAACTCCCAGGCAACGACAATGCAGTGCATCCCATGACACACAAGTGCTTTCATTCAGTCTTGTTTGGTAATAACTACCTCTGCAGTGAAATGAATTGCTAGAAAGGATGTTTCTAAAAAATGACACGCATATGAAAACACCCACTGGGTTCAGATAGCAAAGCAGATAATAGCTCTCCAACTTTATCTGCGCTTTTTCCAAATAGCCCTGCTTTTCTCTTGCATGAATCCGTCATAGTGTTAAACATATGTGTCAAATGCAGGACACACCCAAAGGCAGGGGGGGGCATTTAGCCCTCAGAGGGCTGCGTTTATTCACAGTGTGGGCAGGGAAGTGAGGGTACTGGGCAAAAAGGTGCAGTCTGTTGTGCCCATTTGTGCCCTCCATGGTAATTTCTCTTCCCTTACCTTAGTGTGGGAGGGCTCTTTACAGCTCCAGGGAGAGCCAGGCCAGTTATCTCCAGCTCGGTGAAATAATTGACTGCCAGATGGGTATTGTTGGGCTGTCAACCCGGCAGGGCAGGGCTTGGCAGGGCAGGGTTTCCTCTATGTGGCGATGAATCTCCCAGGCTCGGGCCTCACCAAATTCTTTCCTGACGCTAAAACGCCCACTGGTGTTTCCATTTTATGCTCTGGGGTAGACTAGCCTTCCAACCAGGGTTTGTCCTCCATGACCCTATGTCAGATAATCCAGTCTGACAAAATGAAAGGGCAAATTTGAAAGACAAACAGCCCAGAGTTACCTACTATTTCATGATGGGGGTTTTAATGTAACATTTACATTTTTCTTCATCCAGGAAACGCTATTGACTGAGGCGGGAGCTGTTCTTCGCAAATTCCAATGGCGAGGTTCCCTGGTAGCTGCCTGACAAACCCAGTGTGAAGCCAGCAGGAGTCTATCGCAGGAGTCCTTTTCGGCTCCCAGTAACTTGAGCACATTTTCTTGTCAAGTCGAAACATGGACGCCGAATTTTGTTATTTTATTTTCAATGGAAAATAAAATGGTAATTTCTAACCACTTATCCTGGTCGGGGGGGGGGGGGGCTTGGCACCTATACTAGGCAGCACAGGACATGCTTGTATACAATTTAGAGACACAAATTGACATAACTTTACATCGTTGGACTACAGTGGAGTACCCAGAGGAAACCCTTACAACACTCACTCACACACTCACAGTGGGATTTAAACCCCTGCCGCTGGCGATAGGGGGCCACAGATATACTCACAGAGCCACCATGCCATCCCATAGTGATATGTATGACTTTTTATTTCACAATTATTAATTTTTAATAAATCATTTCCTTAAACGTATGCCTGAGATTAATTCATGGATGGATAGCTTTGGGAACTATTCCTCAAAGTCTGGCCATTGAGCAGAATCACTTAATAGAAATGTATTGGCAGATACAATAGTGTTACCTTTGGGATCACTGTCTTTCTGGAAGTTTCAGCTTGTTGGCACAGGGAACAAAGTTTTTGGTTAAAATGAATTTTTACTTTCTGGAGCTTATGATTCCCGATTTAAAAAAAGACCTCAGGATGAGTGCATGCAAATTATCCCCCAAACAACTGTTGTGTATGTACACGTGAGCTGATTAAAGTACCCTCTATTCAAATGGGGTTTGGATAGAGAAACAGTGGTTTGTCATTTTTACTTAGTTTTAGTTTAAACAGGAAATTAGAGAATGATCTTTTTATGTTCTGTATGGTTGTTAGTTCATCCCTTGCCTTCAAAGAATCCTATTTGCTAATAGTACTATACCATCCTCAGTGAAAGCGGGGGGGCAGCTAACATGCTAACATGCTCAGAAATGCATTGGTAAATAATCAGACAGAGGACAGTTTCTGTTTCAGACTGAGACAGCTTTTTCCCTCATATCCAGGCGTAAATTCAACAACATTCAGTACCATGCACAGAGTTCAGCCACAAGTAATTCAACATTTAAATAATTCAAATAGTAAATGAAAACAGCCATAAAGCTATGAATAATATCAAAGTAAACTAACCACATGGAAAAGGCTCACATAATAATATCAATCTCTATAAGCATAGAATCACTATGAATGTACTGAAAAATTTCAACCCGCCATGGGCGCTTACTCAACCCAGATTAAAGAAAAATGTAGTGGATGTCTGTGTCTCCTGCTAGCAGACCTCAGTCCTAGTATTCTGTGACTAATGTTCTCCTCACAATCAAAAAGGTCCTCCAGCAAGCCGACCCTCCAGACAATCTTTCTTCCATTTTTAAGAAAAATGTGCAATTACCAGGCAAATGGAATTGACTATTCCTGCCAGCTTTACTTCTTATTATCCTGGAAAATCACACCCTTGGCTACATGCAGGTGAATTTCACCACGGTCCCTCATAGAAGCAACGGAAAGAGTTATTCTATCATGTTAATATTATAATATGAAATACAAAATATAAAAAAAAACATAGCTCAGCATCTGCCTCGATAACTCTACTGCAAATGATAGAACGCCAAAAAAACAACAAGTCACTTTCTGGCATCTTGGTTGAATTTTGCTAGATTGCTAGCAGTGTTAGCCAAAGCAGTACAGATGAACCACTAACGTGGGCAGAGACGGTGAGCCTCAGCGTTGTGTGGCACCTAGAGTGTTTCTCAATACCAAGAACGCAAAGATCTGTTCTTGAGTATTGGAACTGGTCTTCAGCATTGGAAGATAACGTGAAAGGGGTGCACAAGAACACAAGTACGGTCAAGTACAGATATTGAGAAACACCCCTAATGTCCATACATCACCCAACCCCTTTCCCAGACGGGGCCGTGTGGGGTCTAGAGCCAATCCCATCTGCATATCGTAAAAACGACAGGACGTCACTTCATGACAGGGCTACACGCACACTATGGATGATTAAGAAATTTAGATTTAGAGGTAGCAAGATGTTTGCACATACGAACGCAGCAGCTTGGCGCTCCTAGAGTCGATGTCAATATGTTTCCTTATATATATAGTTTTCTATTTAGTATGTCGTATATATCATTTACATGTTATTTACTTTGCATTTGCATTGCTTCGGTTCCGGAAGTCACCAACATAACCTCGTTGTTTGTAACACAATGACAGTAAAACCTTTGAATCTTGAATCTGAATGTCTTTGGACCGAAGCAGGAGGCCAGAATAGCCACACAACTCAGGGATAACAGGCCAACTCTACACACACTGAGCAGAAGCCCAAGTTCCCAGCCCTCATCCCTGGGGATGTGAGGCAACAGTGCCACCCCCATGTGACAATAAAAGATTCTCACAACAGCATGATCCGTGTCCTCTTATTGACAGCCAAAGGCTTTCATTTAACCTCTCTCCTTCTTCACAGATGGGTCCATGTGACGTTCACCTGACTTCAGTTTCCAGGTTGTCATGACAAATCCTTCAGGCTCTTACTGCGCATGATAGACTCCCCGACCAGTTTTTTTCCAGCATATTCCTCTCTGTCTTGATTGCATGTTTTGCAAAAATGAGCAAAACCCTAAAATGATGAAACTGAGCCCTGCCTGTTGCCCACCTCAATCATTTTCACAATTGTTTGGATTTTTTGTTTCTTGGCTGGAACAAGATAAATAAATCTGGCCTGACACTCAAAAAGACGAGGGGGGGAAATCACATCACAAATGCTGAAATAAGAGGACAAACACAATGTGCCAACAATTACAATTCTGAAAATGCTTTGGGTTGAGCCTGCCCTGGATAAGAGGAGGTAATCACTAGATGAGTCACTCCAGTGTCCATGTGGGAGTACAAATACTTCCAAAGAAAAGGGAAAACCTGACAAAGGAGAGAAAAATATCTCTAAGTAATGGAGCCTCGCATAACGCCACAGATGTTCCAATGTAAACAGCTCCGTGCTGGATGAGCGCTATCGAAATTCCTTATAAAATTTATGGGCCGAAATGGACACAGATATAACATATAAAGTGAACAATGGGGCATCAGTGGTAACAAGTATCACAGCTCCTGGTGTTACGGTGCCAGACGCAGTACCTGTGCCGTTCTGTAAAGTGCTCGACTGAAGTACTGGGCTCCTGCAAAGCGGTAAAATTCAACGAAAAAATCTTTACCTATAAATGTAAGTAAAACACACTTTATAGAATCTTCCTAAAAGCTCAGGCAAAAATCTGTTTAGCTCCACGCTTCTAAAATCCTTCTTCCGTCCAACCTGCTCCTTCATTACACATTATTGCTAACAGAAACAGATATTACTGTGATTTCAATGAAACATTCAAGGATATAGTATGCAAAAATAGGACAAATATGAAATTACTGAATAGTGCATAATAAATCACATATTTAATGAAATTATTATCTATGGCTCTAACACCTGGGTTGTGGGTTCAAATCTCTGCTCCATGTGTGTGCAATTGATAGCACTAAAGTCCTTCTAAAACATATCTTTTTTCAATTTTGGGCTGAACTCCCCCTTTAAATACAAAACCAAGCAATCGATTGTCTTTGAAGATGGTGATACACCAGTCTCTGTCCAGATGTTATGGTTAGAGTTTAACTTAGAGATATTGGTTTTGGGTTGTGATATCTTTGAGATCCCCTTCAGGTTATACTGAAAAGGCATTGGACAGGTGGGTCCCGAAACCAGTGGTCAGTCGGAATGTTAATAGTGGGTTCATCAGGGCCTTTTGTTCGCAGACCCTTCCGACAAGGCAAGATTTCTGTAATTCTCTAAATGTTCAAGATACTGTGATATATTGGTTTAGGTCTGAGACCTGTACATCAGTCGCACTGAGACCATTCAAATGAGACCAAGCGTGGGTATGTAAATCGATTACATTAAAATCAGACAACGCTCTTCCCATTTTGGCTTTCTGTGTGACGATTTGGGACCTGGAACAGGCAGGGAATTAGGAAGGGGGGGGGGCAGGATGGGTTTATGATCAGGGAGTCTGCCTGTGGGCTCTTTCTCAGTCAGGGGGGCTTGAGGTGGGGTCGCTGATAGGTTGGTCTGTTGACCTTTGCCCAGCCTCACTGGAGCCTAGTTGATGGTTTCCCCCTGGGTAAGACACAGCGCAGGCCCAAACAAGTTCAGGGTCATGGAGTCCTAAGTGGCCAGCAGCCTTACACCTGGGATTTGTTCCAGGCCCCCTGTGACTATGACCAGGATAAATGGTTGGAAGACACTTTTTCCTGGCAGACTATAGTCCAGAGTGAAAAAGACTTTTTATCGCTGCTCAGCGATTCTAGTTGGTTAAAGGAGTCTCACTGGCTGCATTCACACCTGACCCATATATGCTGCCCTGTGCCAAGAGCCACATTGCTGCATCCCGGCCACTGGAATAGCAGGCGGGGAAGACAGATGGTTCCTTCCCCGATCAGCCGCCGGGTGAGCGTGGCCGCTTCACGCCCGTAGATCTGACGTCGGCATTCTCCGTCACTCATCATGACCTTGCCACTGCTCCTCTTTGTCAGAATGTCACAAGTTCCAAATGGCGCACAACAGCCTTAGAGGACGCAGCGTGCCTGCAAAGAGGCACCCGGCAGACGCTCTTCGGGACCAATGAACCAAGGCCAACACTTCCGACCTCGTTCCGTATTCATGAACGATGCGCAAAGTCGTCTTTTTTGTTGTCTGTTGTCAAAAAAACATTAGCAATGGATTGCAATGACAGTGATATATTACCGAGTGGTTTAGCGGTGGAGAATCTGTGCCTCTGCCCCTCTCTGGATAAAATAGGTGTGTTCGTGGTTTATTCTACAAATCGCTCCCCTTTTCTGCCACAAATTTAGCTGAGTAATTACAATCTTTCACTTTGAACTGGCAACTCATCCAGCTAATGCCTCTCCTCTGTGCTCCCACTCCAAAGGATTAATGAGACAATTAATCTCACAATCAGCGAAATCACCCTCACCAATTTAGCCCCAACAAAGAGCAGAAACTCTTCAGACCAGCCTGTCTGACTCTAATCGTTTTCAGGCACATGAATCTAAGATCAGAAAATTACTTAAAGCTGCCATTAAATTCTAAGAATGCCATGACTTTTATATTTCTCTGTTTATTCCTGACTGAGGAAAGCCATTGTTTTAGAAATGATTTAAACTTCTATCTGACTTCCACCCGCAAAGTAGGACAAGGTCACGCACTGACCAGTGGCTCTTCACCAGTAAAGGGTCACATTTTTAAAATATGTTCCCAAAGGCTCCTGCTCGTCTTCCAGCTGTCTCCCAATCATGCTTCTTTTGAAAAAGCTGTAAGAGATGTGCGACGTATTTACATCCGTAGACAGAAACCCGGACGGGCTAAGCTACCACACCGAATGACGTTGGCTTGTGCGAGTGCTGACTGACAGAAAAATGCAATTAAAGAAACTCCACTGCAGATGACAGAGAGATGAGAAAATATTCCAACCAATGCTGAGATGTTTTGTTGTTTGTGCCATTGAACTATGTAAAGCATTTTCTAGGTCTTTGTGGTTCACACTAAGCCATAAAGCAGAGCATCTCTCAAGGCAGCTGAGCTCTGATATGACCCTTTCTCCTCTTTTTCATCCCTCTCTCCATTCCTCCATGATGTATGGGCTGAGATACAGCTCTCAGCTCAAGCAAGTGTCCTGCGATAAAAGCCATCTCCGCTCTCTGTGCAAATGCGAAGGGTCGTATCTAACCATACCACTGACGAAATAAAGAAATGCTTTGAAAATATTTAGTCCAAACGCAAGAAATCTGCAGGAAGGGAATACTTAAAAGAGAATGCATGATTACTGCATTTTTAGCATTAGAATCTTCAAATTGGTTTTTGTTGCAATACCAAAAAAATCCACTTACATTATTTTGTGTGAAGCATCTGGAAAAACACACAAGTAATAACTTTTTTTTCTGTCCGAACTCAAATCAAGGGACCTTCCCACTGTGGCCCACTTCTCACCACTGCAGTTTCCATATCGGTTTATTACTTATAGCTTATTATTAGACCAGCATCTGCTGCAGACAGCAGAAGGGGAGGGGAAAAAATGCGATAAAACTGCATTTCCAATTTTGAAGTTCATCAGCCGCGCCGTCTGTAGGTAGGCGACCTGATTCTCTGTCATGAGCGGGCTTTGATGAAGACGCCTCGCCCTGCGGCGACGGCCGCTGGTCACAGACCCGCCGGCTGCACCAATCTGAACAGACGACAGAAAGGATCAACGGCCGTGCTGGTGCCTGCCTTTCATTCTTCTGATCCTGGTACTTTAAATATCCAGCACCATATGGGACGTCTCTTCCCGGCGAAAGCTCCCCCCCCCCTCACTGACACCCTCTTACTTTCATTTCCTCTCGCCCACACTCCTGATTTTCGTTCTCTCCCATGGGGCGGGAGCACCTTGCACCTGCTGTGAAAAAATGTATGACTGGTTAAAAAAAAAAAACAAACAAAACAAAAATGCACAGACTGACAAAAGCTGCGTTTTAGTTTTTAAGGCGACAGACTGCAGGCCACAGCGCCGAGTCTCCTGTTACCGTCGCTGGAATGATGCGATTTTCCATAGTAAAATCTATAGACAATAAAAGTTGTGAAGTGGGGGGGGGCGGGCTGTCTGGATTAAATTGGATTTCTGCCCGTTGAGTAGCCCCGCTGTAGCATTAACATTGAATTATTTCATGACCCTCGTCATCAGCCCACAAACCATTGGTGCAGCCAGAAATCACAGCGTGGGCAGGCCGACCGAAAATCAGGTGGGCCAGTCCCATAAAAATTCAAAACAAAATCACACTACGGATTCAGCTAAGTATTTTTCATCAGTTCTTAAATGACCCGTGGCGATACTAAGGCCAAACG
>JAAGVU020000032.1:3493825-3508939 GCA_011763525.2 Mormyrus iriodes
CTGAAGAAAAGCATCCCCACAGCATGATGCTGCCACCACCATGTTTCACAGTGGGGATGGTGTGTTCAGGGTGATAACGGGACTTTTTATGTCTTTCTTTCAACAATGGCTTTTTTCTTGCCACCCTTCCATACAGGCCAGATTTGTGGAGTACACGACTTATAGTTGTCCTGTGGACAGATTCTCCCACCTGGGCTGTGGATTTCTGCAGCTCCTCCAGAGTGACCATGGGCCTCTTGGAAGCTTCTCTGACCAGTGCTCTCCTTGCTCAGTCTGTCAGTTTAGATGGATGGCCATGTCTTGGTAGGTTTGCAGTTGTAGCATACTTTTTCCATTTTTGGATGATGGATTGAACAGGGCTCATTGAGATGTTCAAAGCTTGGGATATTTTTTATAACCTAACCCTGCTTTAAACTACTCCACAACTTCATCCCTGACCTGTCTGGTGAGTTCCTTGGTCTTCATGATGCTGTTTGTTCACTAATGTTCTCTAACAAACCACTGAGGCCTTCACAGAACAGGTGCATTTATAATGAGACTAAATTACACACAGGTAATAACTCTATTATCTAATTAGGTGACTTCTGAAGGCAATTGATTGCACTGGATTTTATTTAGGGGTATCAGAGTACAGGGACCTGAATACAAATGCACGCCACACTTTTCAGATTTTTATTTGCTTAAAATTTTGAAAACCATGTATTATTTTCGTTCCACTTCACAATTATGTGCTAGTTTGTGTTGGTCTATCACAGAAAATCTCAATAAAAAACATTTAAGTTTGTGGTTGTAAGATGACAAAATGTGTACAAGTTCAAGGGGTATGAATACTTTTTCAAGGCTCTGTTTGTATCTTACTAAGTGTGATTGCTAGTTAGAATTAATAAGCAGACAGAAGTGAAAAATGTGTTCTTCATTTCAAGTTATATTGTTTAATAAATGTAGAGGTATCTCAAAGTTATGGCAGATGAGAAATCTATTAATCCTCCAAATTAAAAGGATGGTGAAGCCCAATTGACTTAAATGGTAGATTAATAATTTGCAGAAAACAAACTATTTCCCACTTCCAGTCATTCCTGCCTGATTTCCTGCAGAATTACAGATCTGCAAAGTAACAGGCCTTCATAATTAATGGCCATCCTAACATTCACTAGTGATCAAGTGTGTTCAGACACTCACCTGCATGCAAGAAAACAAGAACAAAGATAACGAGAAAAGGGTGATCGAAAAAGTAGGAGGTTTTCTTTAAAGTTCACACCATTTCCAGATCAAACAATACTAAGCTGTCAATCAGCAGCAGGTCCATGAGCAAATACGTGCATACATGCTCCAATGGGTTTGTGAAAAAAATACGCTAGAATAAAATATCTTCAAATGAAGACTAATGCTACCGAAAAGCAGGGGGGAAGAGAAACAACATGCGGTGCCAACATACTCTGACATGGAAATAGCATGGAAGTTAGTTACTCATTTTTTTATTAATTTATTTTTTCTGGCTTCTGGTGGTCCCTGTTCAGACAGGAAAAAGATAAAGTCAACATTTTGACAAATTGTGAAAGGAGAAATTGAGAGCGTGATTCGATTAAAAAAATTACACAGCCCTGCTAATTTCACTCGCTGAAAATGAAAAGAAGTATATGTAGTTGTGAAAAAGGTAACACCTGTTGGTGTGAATTTGTTAGAAAAATGAATACAAAGCAAATGGTGTGCCGGTTTGATTGAATCTTTGTCTAAATTAATCGGCCATTAAATATGGGCTGTCAACAACCAAAATGCTCAAGCTGTTATCTAACTAGTTGAACAAAAAGTAATAAGCAGCTTTTTGGGCTAAATACAGTCACATCAATTTTAATCATTGTCAGTCCCTGCCTTAAGAAGTGAATTATAATTATATATGTTAATAAGTCTAGGGACAGTGTAGAAGTTGCAGATGCTCAATATGCCTAACTGGCTGAGAAGAGCCTCAAGGATCTAAGGAGGAATCAGAGCAGACAAACTGCTGGCCACACAATGCTCTGCTGCAATGAATTGGGCTTATAATTTAAAGCAGTGTTTCGAAAATCCCAGTCTTCCGGCACCTCAACCAAACAATCAAGAACACTAAATATCTGATACAGGTGTATTAGGAGCTGGGAGGGAACAAAAATGTGGACTGTCCGGGGGTCCCTGAGGACTGGGTAAAGAAAAACTGATTTAAAGAACCAGGAGAGTAGATTTTTCTCAGAAAAGTCCCATTAAGTGTGGATTGATCTTAATAGGCCATAGTTAATAGTCATCAGGGTTTGTGCTGCATATAGTTAATACTTCCACACTTCAAATCTTTCCAGTAGCATCTTATTTTTAAACTATAAGATAGAATGAACATGCTAAAAAAATGTGTTTCTCTGTTTTGCAATAGAAAGAAAAATAAGCCAATTAGGTACTCTGCATTTCTCCTTCTGCCATTCAGACAGATGAAATAAAGAAATAATGAAAACAGATTTAAAAAGGAAGACATAAGGAGAGTGATATAAAATGAGACTGACATTTTGTTATGACAGTAATTACCAGTGTATTTTGTTTTTATCAAATGCTTCTCATTCTGGACATGAATCAGTTGATGATGAATATTTCAAGGTATAACACGTACATTTAAACCTCAAATGTAGTTACTTATATTTAATATGGGCAGCTGTAAAGAAATGATAGTTTTCAAGTAGTTCTACTGTTGTTAGTACTTGTGATGCACATATAGTAATGTTTTTAAGGCCACATATACAACAACACGGGTTTGAAATTATTTTCAGAGTAAATCATTTGCCAAAAAGTACTGCAGTTGTAATTCATTGCAAGATATTGAACAAGGGCATCACCCTCACGCAGAACGTAGACAGCAAGTCCATAATTTACACCAGAAAAAACCTTACAAAACCCAATAACTGTCTGCATGAAACAGAAAGGTCACCTGGACATTCGCTAAATCTTCCTCAGCAGAAAAACCAAAATACGAGTTTATTGCTCAGAAACACTAAAAGTTTCAAAGATACTGATGCCATTACAACAGACTCAACATCTTGCAATTCTTTCGTGTTGACTCTGTCGTGATCAGACATTTACAGGAGTTTTCTTACAAAGAACAATTAACACCATGTGATGTTAATGTAGTTCGTCAGCCTTGTCACATCAAAAAGACTTTTACAACTGCTGTTACTTTTACACAGGTTATTGAAGAAAATGTGAATGTGTGCATTCCTGCTACCTGCTGGAAAATCGGGGAGATTGTCTGCTCTCTACCTGCTTTGACTTCGGCCGTTGCAGCCCTCTTCGGTATGCATCAGAAGGTTCCAAGGTTCCCAAAACTGACAGTGTTTCCCAGACCTGATAACTTCTCTGGCCCCGTAAAGATTAGCTTCAATAATATCCGCACTCAGTCCTCCGATTAACTCCAGTGAGCTACACGATCAAAGCTGCTAATTGCAATGCTGCACAGGCGCCCGCTTTTATGACTTTTGGCCTCCCTGTGCTGAAATTGGATAGAGAAAAATAAAAAATCTGAGAATGACCTTCTGACCTTACTCTCTGAAGCGTCCTTTAGCCATTTATCCAGTATGGGGTTTCAGGGGGCATGGGGACCTGGCTCTCACCCCAGGCAGCCTGCCGTACTCTGCATAGGGGGTATTCATACTTCCCTGCACCGTAAATCACATTTTTCCTAAACTAATACATGATGTGTTTTCAAGTTGCTGTCAACCAAGAGTAAAGAGAAAACATTTTGAAAATTAAAGATTATGTGCGAGGAATATAGTGCTGTTTATCTCAGGGAGGCAAACGTTTGATAATGCATGTAATTATGTTTTCAGTGAAATGATGACAGGAAAAGAGTTTGCTGCATACTTACCTTCAGAAAAGCTGACATGAAATAGATGAACGAGTCAACAAATGAACACATTTTGACAGACGAAGCTAAGACTATGATGAAGGAAAGACTGGTTCAGATTAGCTACCTTCAGTTTTACGCTCAAACTTGCACCCATGGAGAACCACACTTGAGGCTTTCAACTGGCTCCACAGCAATAAACTATCACTACTGCTGTCAAATTTAATTTTACACATAATAAATGATTTACATCATGTGCTTTTAGCAGCTCTTCGACTTATTTACCTGAAAAAAAATAAAGTAACAATCAAAAAAATGTTTGACTTGCTAACAGATCATGTAAATGAGGAGCAGTGTTATTCAATTCATCCTGATTAACCTGTTTTGATATTTTGACATAAATTGAAGCATAAGACATTCTATTCTTTTATTAAGAGAAACACCATGTGTTAATGTCATGTAAAATAGCTCACTGATACTGTAAAATACTGTGAAATGAGCCCTGACAATCACAGCTCTAATGAAAGGTCTGTCTGAAAAAGCAGCCAGAGGCTGGTGAATCGTATCCTTGCATCCAGGTCTCAAGCTGAACGGGGTCAAGAAATGGCAGAAAAGACGTGCAATTATGAGTCTTCGTAGATATTCCATACCAATTATATCTGTCTGGATCAAAGTTCATTAATGTCAAACGGTATGTAAAAGTATGGTAGAATTGTACTGATGTGAGTTTTAAACTTAATTTCTTTGAACCCGTGTTACACAATTTTCCATGGTGGAATAACTATATTTTATTAAAGAAATTAGGGCCAGGCTAGTAGTATGCTCAAGGGAGTTTAACTCACACAAATTTGTTCTTAGGGCAGAACAAAACAAGATTGGTTCAGAGAGATAACCAAAGAGATCATAGAAGAGGTGGGTCCAAGAAAATTGAGGAGGCAGGGCCAAGACCTCCTCTAGTTGCTTGGATGCACCTTCTCTACAATCTGATTGGTTATCTCTCTGAACCAATAATTTTTTTGTGCTGCCCTAAGAACAATTTTGTGCGAGTCAAACTCCCAAATGCGAGCAGTATGCTGTAGTGGAATCCTTAAGTAAGTCAATTAAAACAACATGAGCCATGTGAAATTTGTGTCATTTGACCGGGATAATTGGTGGCTAATAGTTATTTGCGGCCCCAAAAGATTCCTCTCGTCCTCATTATTACTCAGCATGAGCAAGTAAGTCAAGGCAGTATGTTTATGTCTTTCTACTATAGAGGAGCTGAAAGGAGAGTGAAATCTTGCCAGGTTCTAGGGGTGGGACACAAAATCTGTTGTTTCAGAGCAGAGATAATTCACCATTTCACCACAGACCTGTTCAGCTTTTTTGTAATGGGAATGTCTGTCAGACCATTGCATCATAATGTTGTTAAAGAGCGTTTAGCCTAGGGCAATCAATTTATTAGGACTAAAACAAATTACATCGAAGAGCATGGGTCTCATGGATAAAATCTGGTAGATATTTCTCAATCCAAAAGCCAAGAGAACAGCACACTGAGTCATACTATTTTCTCACTAATAAACACTTCACTGTGTTCCGCACAGGCCATCTTAGAAAGACAGTGGCCTTAATCTGCTCTGTGAATTATCACGGTCTACAATTCATGAACAAAACCAAAGCCCCTTAATAATCAGACAACAAACTCTTTCATGAGTGCTGACAGACACTACGGGAAAAAAAGAAACTGAATATCTGAGATCAAAGGGAGTGAAAGGTAGCACTACACGATAAAAGAAGCCTATTACCTGATGTTTAATCCGACATGGCATGTACGCCAAAGCAGTGGTACATGACGTTGAAAGGGAATAGAAGGAAGATTAAATTTTATAACTAAGAATAATATTTGGAATGAGTTACGAAGCTTCAAAACACACTGTCTGAGGGAGAACGCCAGTGATGGATTGGTTCTGGGATGGACTAGTGCCCCCCTCTGGAGGCAAGAATGGGACATTACAGAAAATTAGCCAGTCAACCTCATTGTTATTAACACCTCCAGTGCAATAATACGTGTCAGCTGAGCTCAAAAGCCAATTCTCTAACAGCTCAGTGGTTGCCAGCTAAGGCCTCTGTTTCGGTCTTTTATTTACTACAGGTAGCTAGTTTGGTTTATAGCATAGCAACCTCCACTGGACCTCGGAACAGACTTAACCCTGAAAGTAGCCCTGTAAGGTTTGCGTGTGTCTTTTTTGCCCTTATGTTGTAATACCTAAGCCTCCAAGGCAAAAACTTATACTCTTCCTTATACTCTATGATAAAAAACAATGAACAACTGTAGTAACTTATTTAGGGGCCCGCAAATCAGACCAGGTGCCAGAATGTGATTTTTTTTCTTTAATTACAGCGTAGCTAAAGTCAAGTCACTGTGTCCACAGCTCAGCAAGCGGAGACCAAACCCTGGGAAACCCAAAACCTTCACACAGCCCATAAATAAATGGCATTAATGCAACACAACATTAACATCTCCGTTAGAGGTACAGCAAAAGTGTGTCGATAGTAATAAAGATTGGCTGGCTAGAGGATCACGCTACTACTGGGTGGATCCTGGCTTTGAATGTCATTAGTGGCTGTTGAATTGCCTGACCTTGTTTTTCATCCTCCAAAGGAGTAAAAATCTACAGCACTAAGGCTACAGTATTATAAAAATAATAATCCTGGGCTGTTCCCTACCTTATGCCCGTAGCTTATGGGATTGGCTGCCGACCCCGCGACCCTGCATAGGACAAGCAGGTAGAGAGATGGATGGATGGATGGATGGACGATGAATGTGATGATGATTATAAGTATACTGTTTAAATGAAACATATTAAAACATGTAAACATGGAATACTCTAGTCTGCATATGTATAATGCAACTGAAAACTGCATCAGATTAATTTGATAATTCTTTTTAAAATCATGACATTTTATAACCTTTGAAGAACAATATCAAAGTAATATATGATATGGTATATCTAGTGCATTGGCATCATTCGTTTAGGTAACGTCCTTGGTCCTGAAACCATGATATCATTGTCTTATTTCAAAGGAGGCATCCTCCTGTCCGTCGTGACTTTCCTGATAGTGATCACCCACAGCCCTCCCCCACACATGCTGTGCTGCCCAACACTCCAACTACTTCATCAGGCAAGCGTCCCTCCCGAGGAGAGCCACTCACGCTGTGACAGACTAGCTGGCTGACACCAGCCCTCCCTGGCCGCGTTGCCCGCATGCCAGCTTCCACACGAAGCATTGCATCCACACTAACACACTGCCAGCCTCAAAACACCAAGAAAAATGTCAATATCAGCTCAGAACATCATTTTTAGACCTTACATTGTACACTGGGCATTTCCAGACCTTGCAGACCTGATGACATACTGTTTTCCAGTAATATTAAATCAAAATTGTGCTAGGAATATATGTAATGATAAAAATATAAGTAAATTTATCCATCCATCTGTCCATCTTATCAAGGACAAGGTCATCATAAGCTTGGAGCTGGTACCAAGAAGAACAAAGCAATGGAACAGCCTGAATGGGATATCATTCCATTGTATGCCGAAATACAAGTACAGATTTTCTAAATGTTTAGCTTTTACAGAAAATATCCTTACATATAATGTTACAGTTAGTGTTCATCTATTCACTTATGCCCCATCCTGGGTTATTCTGGGTTATCTCCTCTACTTCTGCTTGACTTAAATGCGGCGTTCGACACAGCCTCTCACCCTATTTTAACACAAGGACTCCACAAACTAGGAGTTTGCGGGGCAGCGCTCAACTGGTTGATTTCATATCTGATTGACAGAAAACATTTCATTACCCTATCAGGTCACAAATCAGTCACATCAGTTACCACACATGGCGTCCCCCAGGGCTCTGTCCTGGGGCCACTACTCTTCATCATTCAACCCTTAAGTCAGATCATCGCCCCTTTCACCTAAACTTCCATGTCCATACCTACGACACCCAGATCTACTTCACCACCAGCTCCAAAGCAACCTGCCACTGGCATACATTGAATCATGTGTTTTTGAAATTAAACAATGGATGAGCAAAAATTGTCTAAAACTCAACAGCAATAAGACAGAATTGTCTTTGGTACAAAATCCACACTAAACAAAATAAGGCCAATTACCCTCCAATTTGACCACACCACGATCTCCCCCTCCCCTCTGGTTCGAAACCTTGGTGTTACCTTTGACACAACCCTCTCATCAGATGCACACATACGTTCCACAGTAAAAACACCTTACTTCCATCTTCACAATAACGCCTGACTTAGGCCCTTCCTTTCTAACTCTGCTGCTGAGTCTCTTATTCATGCCTGTATCTCTAGCCGTCTACATTACTGCAACTCATTATTCACTGGTATTACTGATAAATCAATCAATAAACTCCAAATAGTTCAGAACTCTGCCGCTTGCCTCCTCACCCACACTCGCTACTACCAACACATCACTCCCATACTTCAGGGCCTTCACTAGCTCCATAGAATGTACCCACTTTAATATACTCCTCCTGACATTCAAAGCTCTCGATAACCAAGCCCCATCATATCTCTCTGAACTGCTTCTCCCTTACCAGCCTCCCTGCAGTCTTAGATCCTCTACTTTTGGCTCTCTCCTCATCCCCCCATCCAAACTCCGTGGTTATGGTGACTGCGCTTTTTTCCCCTTTAGCTCCCCGACTTGGGAACTCCTTCCTTAGCGACATTCGTCTATCAGTCTCTGTCTCAGATTTCAAACACAAGTTAAAAACCTTTTTGTTTGCTGAAGCCCCTGACGTTCCCTATCCTTAATGTGCTTCCTTGTTCTGTTATGTTCACTGTATTCTTTGAGAGCGTCTTTGAGTTCCTGAAAAGCGCTATAAATAAAATGTATTATTATTATTATTATTATTATTCTCTGCCGTGTTTCCAGGATACGCTCCAGGCCCCCACAACACACAAAGTGGGTATGAAAAATGGATGGATGGATGGATGGATGGATTTAATATTGTGAAGAATTATAGTATTATAAAATATTAGTATGTTAATACTAATAAATCAAAAATATTATTATAATACATTAGAAATCTATATGACATTTCAGAGATTTTTTTTCCTGCATTCAAAACCCCAGAAAGCTGATTGTCTGTGTATAAGCTGAACCACTGGACTACTAGGAGGAAGATCGAATGTAAATACTCACATTGACCCTGTGGCGTAATTTTCATGTAGTACATTGTGTTAAGTTGATGCATCTGGCACCGAGGACCTTGGGAGTTTCCCTTTTCAGCTTATGTTCTTCAGGCTCAGCACCATGGACAATACCGCTCCATACTCAACGCGCCCATTTGACTTCCAGCTACTAGACAAAGGCCCACTAATGATGTGGACTGAACATAAAACACATTTGTTGACATTTTCCTTGAGATCAGTTGCCAGATGAAATACTTAAATTTTTAACTAAGGTATATCTATAATTTATCTAATAAAACATTTTCTGATGTTACAAAATGAGACTAATTAAATAAAATAATCAAGTCAACAGTAAGGCTTATTTTGTTTGATTAATATATCATTTTATAACTGTAATCTAAAGATTGTTTTTAAAGGAGTTTCAATGAATTTTCAAAATAATGTCTAAAGGTTGAATTTCATGCGTTACGATGGGTTGGCGCCCCATCCTGGGCTGTTCCCTGCCTTGCGCCCACGGTCTCCAGGACAGGCTCCGGACCCCCCGTGACCCCAAATGGGATAAGCGGTTACAGAAAATGGATGGATGGATGGGTGGAATTTCAGTTTTATATTATATATTGATGATTTATTTATGTGTCACCCTGATTTTATTTCTATTGATCAGTGATCAGTGTAACAGTGTAACAGTTTAATATTTGACAGGGTGAGGGCAGCGCAGTGATGCGCTGGGGACACCTCTGCAACCTCAGGCTGACATGGCTACCCACCCTCAGCTCTGTGCCTATGTTCACCACATGTTTGCATGAATTTCCACTGGGCACTCTACTTCCCTCTCTCAGGTGATTAGGTGATTTAGTGCCTTTAAATTGTCCTTAAGGGGTGCCCTGCCACGGACTGGCATTCCATCCAATGTCCCCTGCCTCATGCCAAGCTCCTTCTGAGACTCATTTATGGAAGATGGGTGTATATGTTCATATTTTAATAAACTTACTGATACATAAGCATGATGGTAGCTTCAAGTTGCAGCATTTGACAGTATGATATAATGTGATTAAAATAATGAGCAATCAACAAGGGTAGAAGAACAACAAAACGATGAAGAATTTATCAAACAGCCTTTTGTCAAATTGTCTGAATGAGATCTATTAGTGTTTAATTTCTGTTCTTACAGATAGGGATGGCAGAATCTTTTGATGGTAACACTTTACATGACGGGGCACAAATACTAACTCAGTAGCTACTGAAGTACAAATCATGAACAAATATAGTTGCTACTTGAGATAATACATGTGTCACGATTCGTTAATGATGATCAAACATGAAAAATGAGTAGAATCTTTCCCTCTGTAGCATAACTTTACTACGCGGAACACAGTCAAAGGCAATGGTGTCGTATCACGCTTGTCTTGAAAAGCAACAATGAGACATTCAAGTTTACAATGTCAAGTAAAACTTGTGTTCTTTTTTCCCCTACAGTTCACATTACAGTAATCAAGGTGATTAAACAAGGCTCCCACATTAAAGGTTTTAACACCTCTCAAAGAGTAGGCAAAGGGACCAAGAACCGACTGTGAAAAGCAAGGTTGGCGTGTTAAAAAAAACTCGTGTTATGCCCTCATGTTTATTTCATGTAGTAAGATCAGAAGTGTGTGTGTAGTAGATGAAGTTGCTTTTGTAAGTTCTTGTTTAACTCTTGCCTCATTAGTAGAACACATGATTGTGCTGGCTCTGACTGGCTTTGGGGTAAAAATTTGTGTTCCACATGCAGGCTAAGAGAAATGTAGAGTGGGTGCCTTTGCAGCACACATGGAAAGTGTTTTGAGATGACTGACGGAAAACACTGGATCCTAAACAATTCCAAACAAAGATCAAAGGGAGTCTCCCCATTTCAGCAAGCATAAATTTAATACATGAATATAAAACATGAATTGCGCCTCCCTCCTGTCAATAATCCCCAGAACTGGGCTGCTTTCCTGACAACATAATTATATTCACAGAAATGATTTGCTGTGGTGGTGGTGGTGGAGGGGGGGGTATATTTTTGTAGGCAAGCAATTCTGGATGCACATGCATGTATGTATGCCACGCTACATGTACGCATGTCGTGTTTCCTACAGGAGATGCTTACAACTATCTTAGAATTGTGTGGGTCCTGGTGTTTGCCCTGTATGCCTCCTGGAATTAATATGTAGAACACGTCTGACCAAGAAAGGCCTCAGAGACCGGCACCATACGTGGATCAAAATCTCAATAAAATGTCAATATGTGCCCTGTTGTAAATATTTTTAGTGTTTACAATTTATGTAAAAGCTTAAGGAAAGATCTGGTATGTTTATATGCTTAAGCTCTAAATTACCAAGTGACTTGATAACAAGCAATAAATCAGCTCTTAGAGTGGATATGTGAAGTTTAGGTAGATAATTCCCCACAGTAATTATCAGATCGCTTAACATCCTCCAAGGACATTACGATGAGCTCATAAGAGTCAACGTGCCTGCCCTTATATTTGCCTGCTTTCGATAAAGTAGTTTTGAACAAACTACTAACTAACTACGCCATAAAAAAGCACGTCTAACAGTGTGCCTTTATATCTGTTCCAAGAAACATGATTATCTTAACTGGCACCTTTGTGTGCTTGTGTCAGTCAAGACTTTGCTCAAGTTTGTTGAGTGAGTCAGAGATGGTGCTAATTGAGCTCGGGCAGGAATGTAGACGGAACGTTTGGAGGGTTCAGGCTCCACCCACTGTTCTCTGAATATCACAAAACAAACAAATGTCTTTACCTTCCTCTTCCATACAATTGAAGCAGCATTGATAGTAGGCAATGCTGCAAGTGCTAGCACTGCTAACTGAAAATGCGAGCTCAGACCTGTTAAACAGCCCTTAATTACAAGCAATTACTATTGCAATTATTTTTTCGAAGCAAGCAGGCTATAAGTGAAATTAATTATTAACACCATGGAACCAATCAGGTGTAGGTCTTGTGTTTGCATTTTTAAATGTATGTGACCATTGTATATGTGACCATCAGGTCAACACATCATAAGTGGTGCTTATCTGCACTCATTCTTCACAAAACGCCACACGCTAAAGTCCAGGGCACATGCTAAGCTACTGCCATTGGTGATACTCGGCAAAGCTGGATGACTAAATGTTAATGGTACTTGCATTTGCTTTCTAATTTACATTAACATGCTCTCAGATGATAAGATAATGGTTCTGTTATCTATCCTGGTTTCCATGTGTGCTGCAAAGGCACCCACTGTACATTTCTCTTAGCCTGCATGTGGAAATCGTAGACCAGTGATTTTCAAACTGTGGTGTGCGACCCACCGGTGGGGGGGCACCAAATGATTTGATGGGGTCACGAGATGATTTTCAGAGTATGATAGCATTTTTATCTTTTTTCTCCTGATGGCACCCAACCCCCCCCCCCCTCCACACACACACAACAAATTTTCTTAGTAGCAATAGTTTTATCATCTGGTTTGCGAAATTTATTGTGGAGGACCCCCCCTTCCGCGCCCCCCCACCACACACCTCACAGCCCCCGCGAGGGGATAGTGAGACTTGACGAATGTGGGGTCTCCAGACAAAAAGATTGGGAAACACAGGATTTATTATTATGAAAATGACAATTTTGAAGTAATCCATAAAAACACAACACACACACACAAACACACACACACACACACACACACGCACACACACACACACACAGCCCATGGCAGGAACTGGACCCAGCAAGCCACCCAATCACCATTCTCATAGCTCCTGAAAGTCAAATGCGGGATGGCTTGATTGCGAGCACTACCCCCATTGCAGGTACGAGAGCTTTCCATCACACCCCCAACATCCCCTTCATGACTCTGAGGTGGGCCAAGCAAAACCATTACAGCAAAATTATAAGACATAAATATTTAGCCCGCCTGCAAAGTAATTGGGTATTGATTGTAAATAATAGAATGTTGTGGATGATAATAAAGAACTCAGTGCAGCACTTTCTCCTTGTTCAATCTCGAGCAGTGCTGAGACAGGAGACGGCGGGTGGAAGCCCAATACACGCAGGGGCTGCTCTGCCATTACGCCCTGCAGAGAATAGCATTTGTCATATATATTGCTACATGAAGAACACGGGCCTGAGCAGCACCTGGCCTGCGCTTTCCAGTTTCCCCCTCTGTTGTTTCTTCTGCTGTGAAGCCACTTCCAGAGCAGATTGTGAAGAAGCAGCCTTGCATTTACATAAAAGACGGACACGCGCTGCAGATGTCCTCTCCAGCCACGGCAGGCCGCATTCATAATTACATAACTGCAATAAACTTTCAACATTCCGTTGCAAATGGCAAGACTGTATACCCTAAATGCAGACAGATGATATTAAGGGTGATTTTAAAGACCAGAATACATTTCTGTTTTGTACTCTGCATTTAACCTTAAATTATTTTGCCCATAGATAAGAGAAGTTTCCCCCCACTACTGCGTACTAAAAACTTATGGTTTAATCTAGTTGAATTAAATGCATCTTCCCACAGGCCCTGGATGCGAGGGGTTCATCCTTGTCGTTTCGCTGTAGCGTACAATTTACAGTGTGTCTGCTGGTATTCAGATCACAGTATTCAAGAGGACAAAAAGATAACATCTGGTAAAGAAATTTAGCTAACACTTTACTTAAAGCTGTCATCTACAATGCATTACAGATATCTTCATAATGCATTAATGGTCGGTATAAGAATTAAGGATGCTTTGTATTGCATTATGAAGGTATCTATAGTGCATTATAGCATCATCTATTAAAGCATTATAGTGTTGATTATAATGCTTCATAAGCTCCAATGAAGCTCTCATCTATTATGCACTATAGATACTTTCATAATGCATTATAATGGTCGGTTTAAGCATTAAGGATGCTTTGTACTGCATTATGAAGGTATCTATAGTGCATTATAGATGAAAGCTTTATAAAACATTCATGATGCATAATGAACATGGTTAAAATTTGTTATGCCATTTTATAAATATGTATAGCCATGTTTATAATGCTTTATGAATGCATTATAATGTGTTATGAATGTGTTCATAGATTCTTATAGACATGGCAATCATTGAAACTGTTATTGAAATTTCCAGTCCATAATGCTTTGTCTCTACGCTTCATACTGCTGCAAACAGGCTGCCATGGACCTCTGTCTGTATTACCAAAACGTGAAGATGCTTGTTTAAAACATCCACCACAATATCTTTCACACTCTGGAGCGGCCAGTCAGGTGTCTATGCCTGCTTGGGGAAGCACAGGGGTGAATATGAAGAAGAAAGGCTACGTCTAGGAACTATATCTGATAGCATCAAGGAGCAAAAATGTACAGGCTTTTAGAAAAAGGTACCGGGGGTTTTTACGCTCCCCCTTTCAGAAGCCAAAAACATAAAAGCCACCGACAGTAATTCATCCAGCATGTTGTTATGGTGAATATCATCTGGCTGTGTACATCTTATGGTAACCAATGGTAACTGAGGAAAAACGTGGAATTTTGCCTCGATAAAGAAGTAATCGCTGGAAAAGGCAGCCAAACCACTCAACCGGTACTGGGAAAAGCAGGACGAAAGAAGGGCAGGATTAATAAGTGCTACATTTTGGGGAATATGAAGATTAGCGGTATAAGGCTGTAGATTTGGATGCAACACAGTGAAGGCCATGCACAGCCACTGTCTCATTACCTCATCTGTCCACTTCTTATAAATAAATACAATGCACACACTGCCCTCTACTGTTCTGTGGCAGAACAACTGAAATCACTCAATTTCTCTATTATTATTATCAGTAGTAGCAGAAATAGTAGTAGCATTAGTAGTAGTAGTGTTGTTGTTGTTGTTGCTACTATCAAAATTCTGAACAGTTTTATCCGAATCCAATGCTAATGTTGGAAAGAGGGACATGCTTCCTGGAACTTGTCATTTAGGCACTATGAGAGAAATTCGGAATTTCCAAGCATAA
This sequence comes from Mormyrus iriodes, assembly GCA_011763525.2. Classification (NCBI taxonomy): domain Eukaryota; kingdom Metazoa; phylum Chordata; class Actinopteri; order Osteoglossiformes; family Mormyridae; genus Mormyrus; species Mormyrus iriodes. The sequence continues at coordinate 3,508,871 of JAAGVU020000032.1, forward strand.
TTAGAATTTAGAACAGGACAGGAAAGCCTTTGATCCATATATATATATATATATATATATATATATATA
>JAAGVU020000032.1:3528027-3567387 GCA_011763525.2 Mormyrus iriodes
AGCGGGGGCATGCACGGGGCCGTATTCGCCCAGGCTTGGCTTCCGCGTCGCCCCCTAGCTCCGTCCCAGAGGTCTCCCCGTCGCCCCCTAGCTCCGTCCCAGAGGTCTCCTTGTCGCCCCCCAGCACTGTCCCTGTGGTCTCTGCATCGCTCCCTTGCTCCAGTCCCTGTCCCGACGTCTCCTTGTTACCCCCAGCTCCATCCCAGAGGTCTCCTTGTTACCCCCTCGCTCCAGTCCTGAGTTCTTCTCGTCGCCCCCTAGCTCCGTCCCTGTGGTCTCCTCGTCGTCCCCTCGCTCCAGTCCCTGTCCTGTGGTCCCCTCATCATTCCCTTGCTCCGGTCCACGTCTTCCAGTCTCCTCGTCTCCCTCCAGTCGTGCTGTGTCCTTGTCGCTCTTGTCTCCCTCCGGTACTTGTCGTCCAGCCTCCTCGTCGCCTTCCTGTCCATGCCCTCCAGTCGCCTCAGCTCCTTGCACTGCTCCCAACCAGCCCCTTCCTTCTGGGCACCGGCGCCTGCTTCCCCAACGCGTGCCTGTCGTCCCTCAGCCCTTCAGTGTTCCGCTGGCCCCTACCCACGCTTCATTCCAGATCCCTTCAGTACCCGTGCTCCCGTCCAGGTCCCTCCGGTCCCTACCTGTGCTCCGTCCCTGGTGCCTCCGGTCCCTACCCGTGCTCCTTTCCTGGTCCTTGCCTGTGCTCCGTCCATGGTCCCTCCGGTCCTTGCCTGTGCTCCATCCCTGGTTCCTTCAGTCCCTCTCTTTGTCCCCTGTGCTCTGCCCCAGGTTCCTCAGGCCCCTCACTGTTTCCTCCCTGGTTTCACGTCCCTGTCCGGGTGTCCTGTCCTCCCTCTGTGGTCCCCTGGTCCCCAGGCCCTGTTCCCTTTGTTAGTGTTCCTGTCCCGGTTCCTGGTTTTGGCCCTTTCTGTGGTTGTTCCTCCCCTGTTGACCTGTCTGGCCCTGTCTGAAAGTCTCTCCTGTCCCCGCTGATGTCCCCTCCTGGTGTCCTCTGAGTTCCCGTCCAGCCCGTTTTGTCCCTGGTCTTGTTCCCCTGTCTCCATTTCCTGCCCTTGATCTGTTTCCCCCTGGTCTCCTTCGTCCTTTATTGGTCATGTCCCCTCCTCGGTTGTCGGTGTGCGTCCCCCGGATGGTCCCTGGTCCTTGTTTGTCTTGTCCGTTGTCTTGGGTCGTGTTTTGTGAGTCCCACTGGTTCGTTCCTGTCCTGGTAATCCCCTCGGTCCCCCTTGTCTCTTTGGGTCTTCCGTCTGGTGTTGCTTGTCCTGCCCAGGTGTTCGTTCCTGTCCAAGGTGTCCCCTTTTTTGGTCCCTCTGTTTCCTCAGGTTTTTCGTCCAGCGTCTGCCATCCTGCCCTGGTCTGGCGTCCCCGTCTTTGCCCCGTGTCCGGACCCCATGTGGCCGTCCTGTCCTTGGCTCCCCAGGCTCCCCCTTGGCCTGGATTGCGCACCCAGAGTGTGCGCCTTTGGGGGGGGTTCTGTCACGTCCAGCCCCGCCCTACCAGTGTATTCCTTGTGTTTCCCGCAGGTGGGGCTGCTAATCAGCCACGCCTGTTGCTCGTTGTGATTACCTTGTGTTCCTGCCCCTTTGTTAATTAGTCACAGGTGCCCCTCGTTCCTTCCCTTATGTGCCTCTGTATAAGAGCTCCCCAGTCCTGTGCTTCAGTGTCGGGTCATTGATGTTGTGACGTAATGTGCTGTGCCCCGTCTGCTTCCTCGTAAGCACTGGTCTTAATAAAAGTTCCTGCATTGGATGAATCTCTCCGTGCCTGCATCATGCCTCCCCGTCGGACCCGCAATCATGACACTATGACAGTATCAGCCTTAAATTCACTGAGCTCTTCAGGATGACCCATTCGTTCACAAATGTTTGTAAACCTGACTGCATGGATAGTTGTTTAATTTTATACAGCTGTGACAATCAGTGATTAAGAGGTGTGTCCCAATACTTTTGGCTAATGTCTCCGTTGTTTTTGTACAGTTCCCTTATCTCTCATGACTGAGTGCCCTGCATCCCGATTATGAGTCTCCTTCCTATGCATCAAATTTCTCCAGCACTGACATGCCACTAGATATTTCCAGTCCACTGTGGATTGTAGGCCCCCGATTTAGTGGGAAGACCCCAATAATTATGTGCTTCTGGGAAAACTTTGTATCTGATAAATATCTTCCTCCAGTCAAAAACACACACAAGAAAAAGACCGTAGCTCCCAATAGCTCTCATCACTGTGGTGTGATGGAGTCTCAGGAAATCAGGGAGAGAGAACAAACGATGACAATGAAAGGCACCCTGAAATGGAGCCCCCGAACTGGACTCCATGCCGTCACATTAAACACAAGAAATCTCTCTGAAACAGACGTAGTCTGATATGGGAAGAGCATCCAGAGATAACCTCATGTGTTTGGGATTTTCATCTGAAAGAGCAGCCCATCCTTTAATGAATACTATATTTCACAGCATGGGAGATGAATCTGTTAGCAAACTGCATCCGTCCGTAGCAATACCAACCCTGCCCAGCTTTCATTAAACCAATCATTAGAAACCTCATTCGTGCAAACTGGAGAAAAAAAAATCACATTTCGCTTGATTTACTGCTAGGGGGTGTCCATTACAACCTGTGAATGAATATTTCCCTCTGTTATTAGCCATAACACAACACCCCCCTTCATTATACAGTCCTAACACTTCAACCTACCAATTTTCACAAGAAAATACCATTTTAGTTCAATATGTAAAAATGATTGAGCTAACCAATTATTCTCTTAATTCACTGTCTAAGATGCTGTCATGAGCTAGGCTTTTCAAAATATATACTAAGGTAAAAACAACTGGGTAACACTACTTAAAGGGGCACAACTAACTTAGTAATTCAGTTACTACTCAAGTAAAAATCACAAATAAATATAGTAACTGCATGAAAAACATGGACTGTTACAATTGATTAATGGTAAACCCACATGGGATCAGTACGTAACTAACACTGAGTTTCTGGTTAATTCAAACTACTACATTATTTGTGCCCCCTCAAGTAAAGTGTTACCATAAATTTATAAAAAATAGATTTTGTCACCAGTATGAGGGATTTCTTTGGCTTGAGCGCTGGAAGCAGGTATATGTTGTCATGAGGTTATTTGTATTCAGAATGCCACAGGACCTTCCACAGCAACAGAGCTTGTGAGCGAATGTTTAGCTTTTGCGAATTCAATGATGTGCATTGCCAATAGATTCTTCAAGCAATCAAAGCACATTTTTACACCCGGACCAGATGAAGTCCACAGAACTCAAATAGGCTATATTTCCCAGCACTAGACATCGGGGGCATTCAATTCAGATAGTGACTACATGATCTGGAGCAAACTGTGAAAAAGATCATGATCTATTTATGTGCAAAATCCAAGTGAAACCAAAAAGGAACCACAAGGCTGACCTGGAGCGTATACCCATTACCATCAAGGAATCGATCAGGAAATAATTTAAGATGCTGAAACTATTCAATAGAGATCCTAAGGAAATTAGCCTGGAATTCTGGGGAATTTGAAAAAAGAAAGTTCAAAATGAAAGCGTCGAAGAATGACAGAAGGCACGGTGAGAAACACAAAAAAGACGAGATCAGAGAACCAGCAAAGATAGTGATCCGGTGAAACTGCTACAACACAAATGAATGGAAGTTACCTGAGAAGACAAAGACCCACATTACAAAACCCACGAAGTCACCAAATAAAGGAAAAGCAGGGAAAAACCAGGGCTGTTTTTCTGAACATCTGTGAAATTAGAAAGAAGTTCCAGCTTTAAGTGGGTATGCTGAAAGTGAATTGTGCTGACCATCAGTTAGTGAAGTTCAGAGCCCTTCAAAGATGGAGGACTTCTCCGTCTTTGAAGGGCTCTGAACTGCACTAACTGATAGTTAGCACAATTGTTCTGTCATGTAATTTAAGAAAATTAGATTATGTGATCTGTCAGGTCTGCTGCCTGATGTACAGATGTACAAGCTGGTTCTCTAAAGACAGAGAAACCAATGAACAAGGCGCCAGATGGGGGGACATGTGCTGTTTGATTATTACAAAACCTTCTATTGTGTTGACATGTAAAACTTTGGAATGTTCTCACAAGAACAGTTAACCAGAGCATCTCATTCTCCTTATGAAAAATCCCAACACTGGACAGGTAGCTTAAGTCAGGATAGAATATGGAGAAACTTTGAGAGGCTACATACAATCATTATGCCTGATTGGAACGTGGATTCCTGATGGAATCAAGTCTGAACTTTCACTTGGCATACACTCGAGCATAACTTATTTGGCAAGTTAAGACAAGACACAGACTAATTCAACAACATGGAGGGATTCGATAATTAAAACAGTGAGCAAGTTATTGGTATGCCTGAAGAAGCAGAGAGAAGATGGAGTACTATCTATATAGTCACCAGGCTAAGCAGACGGAAGGTGGATGGAAAATGACGATACTTGAAAAGCTCAGAAATAATTTTGTTGGTTACTTAATGACAAAATCAGAATAGCCACCGCTGGCATTTTTAAATCCCATATTTAGACACTCTGGGCATGAGACAGAGCTCGAAGGTTTCACACACTTTTAACTTCTGAATTAGGGGACCCAACCATCATGCCACACCCAGCACACGGTGTACAGCACTGCGCAAAAGTCTTGGCCAATCAAAGGAAAAGTTTAAAACTGTTTACTTATGTTGTAAGTGTATATTTGCTCAGAACAAAAAAAAACACAATTAAACATTAAAATATATGCAAATTAAGAATCACAAAATCAAAACTAACAGGGATTTCTTCGGTTCTCCAAGTTACTGATGTCTTACTGGATGGCTACATGATCACCGCTTCAGTTCCCAAACCTCTCCTCAGGGTCACCTCAGCCATTCTGTGTATTTGCTAATATCCATGTATTTGCACATCCAGCTCACATAATTAATTTAAGTACTTTAAAAAGACAATGGGGCGTTGATTGGTCGTATGAATCGTGCTAGTGGCCAAGCCAAAAAATACATGCATGTTGAGTGTATTGGGTGGTTGCTGTAAATACTTGAAATGGCTAAGCCGAAATATCATAGTTTTACACCAACAAGAAGATCATTTAAAGATCATTTTCTTCAACCGCCTGAGACTTTTGCACAGAACTGTAAAACAGCATCACGTCGCTGCTTTTCTGTTGCCGTCAATATCTTCAAGGCATCTCAAACACCAGCACTACATCCATACCGCTGTGCTTGAGGAGTCACAGTCATACCCTTCATAAATTGTTTATTAATACCCAGGGGAAATTGTCTTATGTGCTGGGTTACAAATGCTGAACACAACAAAGAAAAATGCCTCTTGCTATATACTGGAGAGGCTCCCAGACTAGTCAGAGCTTAATTGATGCAGTTGATATTAAGCCTTTATAAATAACGTGCTAATTATTGAAGAATCAGGAAAATAAATTATTTTAATTAAAGGCTTACTACTGTATTAATGTAGGAAATGTTTAGGGACCAGAAAATCCCTATATTAACTAAATGATTTTGTCTCTAATAGAATGACTTTCTCTGTTGTTAGATAACATTAACCTGGGTTTGTTAAAGAACGTATAGGTAGCATTGGATTAATTATTTCTCCAGTAATATCAACAGAATGTAAAGCCAGTTTTTGTTACCCTGTGTTTCTCAAGGACTCCTGTTCTTTGATGTGTTGGCATAAGTCTTTCATTATGCCTTCCAAATTACAGGATTCCAGCAAATCCAGAAGAGACTGTGTTCTTGGTAGAGTGATACCCTGGCTGTTGTTCCTGACAGTGAAACAGTCTGTCTTTAGCCTAGCCGACGCTTAGTGCATTCACTGCTTACCGCCTCACGTTGTCAATAAAGATTCGAAACATGCACGACATTCACCTAATGCACCTGACTTACAGCATTAAAAACATGTTACAATTAGTAGCCTCGTCTGGCTTTCCTCTCAGTAAATTTTTGTGGCTAGTTACCCCTTACGATTTGCAGAAAAAAACACAAGGAAAAAAAAGATTCGGATGTCAGGAAAATGGTGTTTACAGGTCTCAGGGTCAGACTCACTGGAGCAGCTGTCAAAATAGTTTGCCGGCCCTCCTTACCTCCTGTCTGAGCATGACCAAACACAAGGTACGAACACCAATATTCTTGACATAACAGAACCTAAAGCGAGGAACTGTGAACAAACATCTGAACAAAAAGGTGTGCGGAAAATACAGGGAATTACAGCAACCCCCTCTCCACAGAGGTACGCTGCAAAGAACAGGATGGAAGTGGTTGCAAAAGCAGAAGAAGGCAGTTCACGATGTGCCAAGAGACATTCTGCATTACATTATAAGAAGTCTATCACACCTGCACCCATGGATATGAATGCTTAATGTACTGTTTGTTCCTAATTTATGATAAAACATCATAAATAAGCTGCAATACTTTTTTCCACTCTCTTTGCATTACCCGGGCAAAGCTATAGATTGTACAAACGATTTGTCTCCTCGGTTCAGTCTGAAAACAAATGATAAAGTCATCTCAGCTGGACTTCCTGTGTTTCCCGTTTTAAACTCAGAATGGAGGTAAATTTGTTCTTCTTTGATGTGTAGCATAGGGAGTAAGCACCTCCTTCACGGTCTGCCCTTTTTACTAAAGCATTTTTTAAAAAGAAGAAGGAGAAGACGGTGCTGAGCAGACCTTTTAATCTTGTTTTAGGACACACTCTGCCCTCAAAGATGATTCAAGAGACATGGAAGAAGGAAATGTATTTCATATAAACCAGTTTCTGCTGCACACTTTGGCGTTTAGCCTTTTTACAGAATATTTACCGTACCATTTCTATTGATTAATTATGTAGTTTCACGCATTACATAATTGTAATAATCTGGAATAATAATGCTGCACTAATTAGTATAGCCTGCATGTAACACTGCAAAACTTTAATTTGACAGATGTATCCATTTTTTGTTTTTTTAGATATTATTATTATTATTATTATTATTATTATTATTATTGCTTTACTTTTAGGAAAAATGTTTCCTTTTTCGTGGTTAAAGGTGAGCAGGTTTTTTTCCTCATATCATCAGGCAAAAATTGAAATGAAAAAAAAAAATCACTCCAAATGACACTTTAAATCTATCCATTTTCTGAAACCATTTGTCCTACACAGGGTTGTGGGGGAGCCTGGAACCTATCCCAGAGGCTGCAGGCAAGGAAAAACCCAGGGTTGGTTGCTAACCCATCACAGGGCACACTCACACACCATTCACACTTATGGGCAATTTAATAACTCCAATTAAAATCAGCGTGTTTCTGGACTGCGGGGGAAACCCTATGACAACACAGGGAGAACATGCAAACTCCACAAACACAGAGCCGTGGCAGAGACTTGAACGCAGGTCCCAGAAATGTGAGCTAACAGTGCTAAATGTTATTATAACCCTGCATCAGCCATTTTTTTCCATCCATCCATGCATTTTCCTCCACTTATCCAGGGTTGGGTCGCAGGGGGCAGCAGTCTAAGCAGGGATGCCCAGACCTCCCTCTCCCCAGCCACTTCCTCCAGCTCCACCAGGGGAATAGCAAGGCATTCCCAGGCCAGCCAAGAGATATAATCTCTCCAGCACGTCCTGGGTCTGCCCCGGGGCCTCCTCCCGGTTGCACACGCCCGAAACACCTCCCCAGGGAGCCGCCCAGCAGACATCCTAAACAGATGCCCAAACCACCTCAGCTGGCTCCTATCGATGCGGAGGATCAGCGACTCTACTTTGAGCTCCTCCCGAATGTCCGAGCTCCTCACTCTATCTCTAAGACTGAGCCTAGACACCCTGCAGAGGAAGCCCATTTCAGCCGATTGTATCTGCGATCTCATTCTTTCAGTCACTACCCAGAGCTCATGACCATAGGTGAGGGTAGGAACTTAGATCGACCGGTAAATTGTGAGCTTTTCCTTCTGGCTCAGCTCCCTCTTCACCAAAACAGAAGGTGCAGCGTCCGCATTACTGCCGACGCTGCGCCGATCTGCCTGTCAATCTCTCGCTCTCCATCCCTGTTGTAAATAGCATTGGTGAAGCTCTGCTTCCCCCTCCTGAGTCGCCTGACGGTTTGCCAGAACCTTTTCGAGGCTGACTGAAAGTCCTTCTCCATAGCTTCACCAAACTCCTCCCACTCCTGAGTCTTTGTTTCGGCAACCACCCGAGCTGCTTCCCGCTTGGCCTGCCGGTACCTGTCCGCTGCTTCCAGAGTCCCACAAGCTGACCAAGCCCTGAAGGCCTTCTTCTTCAGCCTGACAGCTCCCTTTACCGCTGGTGTCCACCACCAGCTCCTACCTCCTAGGATCATGGAGGCACATACACAAACCCCACCATGATAAGATAGCGATTCATCGATAAATATTTCATTTTTTCTTGGCCCCAATTTTAAAAACAGTTAAACATCTTCACCGATGTTCCACCATATTTAATTAACACAATCATTTGGGGCATTTCCTTCATAGGGCTACCACCTATCCATATTTTTAGAGATAATGGTGTATTCTAGTCTAAATGTGCAAATTGCCAGGCATTTCAGTTTTGAAAATCGCGAATCATTTAAAGTGATACATGTGATACAACCTGTAGCAGGCTTCGAAAGATTGTTACATTTTTTTTTTTTACATTTTACTCATGTTTTCGTAGGACATACTTCAATTCCCACTAAACTTAATGCATATCTTAGGCACCATATCTACTCTTACAGCACTTTACACTTGTTAAGCCATAATTGCAATAGTTAGCATGGTACTCTCAGCAAAATGTTTTCAGAGTATGACAGATAGTGCAAATGGTCTCATATTATGTGCAAGGAAATCACAGATTGCTTACATAGACAACAATTCAATCTCTGAAATGTCACTGATATATGTGACACACCAAACAGCGTTTGAGAGACCCTGCAAAGAAAAGCAAAACAATTAACTTCTTCATACTGTGGGAACATTTTCAAGACAGAAGAAGGAACTTCAGCGCCACACATTCCCATCTTCTACAAGTCCACTGCTATCTTTCCATCCATCCCCAAGAATCCATAACCATCAGCCATATTCTGCTCATTGGCCCCAAAGTACACAATCTAAGCCCCTTTCCCTTCCCTCCCTATACTGCCTTTCCTCACAGTATCTCTTAACCACATGGGACTACCTTGATTTTGGTTCCGTTTACAGACCTGGGTGGTGTTCCACAAGGCCAGATTTCTCAATCAGCTGGGTCAACTTAACCCTTGTGTATTTTACTTCTTCCATTCTAAATTCTAGATTCTATAGAATTTTTCCTCATTTTGAAAATGGACTGGGGTCACTTCAACCCCAAAAATAACACAGGGGTTAAGTTAGAAGTCAGGATTGTGCAGTAAGAGTTTAGGTATGGAGCATTCCTATTGGACAATCTTGCCTTGTGGAACATCCCCCTGAATTACTAACATTAATGACACAACACGATATTTAATTTAAATATGCACAGTTACAGTGCAGTCTTCCTCTGTTAGTGTATCACTAAATCTATTAATAAAGATGAATTAAATGCTAATGCCCACCATAGTGCTTTTCCGCAACCCTCCAGCTTCCAGCCCAGCTCTGAGAGCTTCACACTTCCACAGTACCTGTCCATACTGCTCTTAACGGCTGCTGCCCTTTCTGTCAACCTTCCCCCGGCTTTCACATCTACTGCTGAGCCCCCATCCGAGAAGCTGGCAGCTGGACAAAGGCCCCCCTCTATATCTGCAGGACATCAGCCCTGACCTCCCCATTCATGTTTACATAATCTACATGCTCTTCTCGTGCTGCCTTCAAGAGGATACTCATCGAACTCTCCATAACTTTGTTGATTTTACAAGCTCATCCTCTATTACATTTATCTTACCATTGAACTTGTAACATTTAACTAAATATCGTCATTTTATAGACCAGCTTGGCCCCACATAACCTTGCCTATTTTACAAGACACCTGTTATTTCTTTATTTTGCCCTTGACTGTATATTACACTAACACTCACCCTTTATATAGGATCTTGACCTCCATCACTGTACTTTTAAGGCTAATTAATGCAGAGACAGCTCAGCACCGGGTCTCATGCTACCTGACCTAAGCCTCTTTATATGCCGGCCAAATATTCAACACTTATAAACACCTATTGGCTGGGGTGTCAGCTTTACTATCTGTCGGGAAGCTGAGCACGGCCATTGGCAGCACCTGCACTATTTCAATGTGTATAGTATCAAAGAACTTCCAGGTTCTTCCAAAATGCCAGGAGCATTTTCCAGTCCAGGTGATCTTACACCTTGACTACTGAAAAACCCTGCTAGATGTATGCACAAGTGCACTCTGGGTAATACAGAATGTCCTGCCTTAAAACTAACCTTAATTATTGGTTTAGTGTGTCTTCTATGAATTAGAAATGTATTTTATTTTACTAACCCATCTCAGCCCAGAAATCTACGCTGGGTGGGCAATTTGCCTTCTACACTTGTAGCAAAGGACACTGAGCCTTTTGCTATAGATTTCACTGTAGAATTTTTTAGCAATTATTGTGGTAGCTTGTGTCAGAGTGGGGTTATTTTTAAGGCGAATGCTACCAATTTCATTGACTCTGTTACTGTTCTGGCATCCTGTCAAAAGGGTTCCACTGCCTTGTGCACTATGCCACCCCCCCGCTCACAAGATGGATAGATGGATGGATGGATGCTGTACTGGAAGTTCTCGCACATTCTCCCCATGAATTTTCTTCCTCAATCCAAAATGTGGACTGGCACCGAGTACAGGGTGTTTCTCTGCCATGTGTCCTATGCTTCCTGTTATCTAGGCTCCAGGGTCACTGTGACCCCATCCTGGCTAAGCAGTTATAGTGAATGGATGGATGGATCTAACTGCATTGCTGCAAAGTGCTCATGTTGTTGCACATACGTGTTGGTTGTACCCCAGTATTATGCCCCATGCTAGCTGAATAAGTGGTTGGAAGATAGTTGGTTGGCTGGCCGAATGGATGGATGGATGGATGGATGGTTACGTGTTACAAAACAGGCTCCCACACCTTACGCCCACCCAACTGCACCTCCCGAGAAACATTTTCGTACAATAAAAATCTACATTCTTAAACGACCATCTCTCATGATGACACCAACAGCATAATTACCAAACATAAAATACCCAATGAAAATGTAATGTTAATTGGGGTGGCTCGCACTGTACTTCAACTATTTTCATGTAACAGACTAAAACCATTGAGCAGCATCAGCTAGCTGTTATTTTAATACACGTCACATATTTCATGGTCAGTCATTTTTGAATGTCATGTAAGACCTACCTCTGAAGAATTCAGCAGCTATATGTCGCCCCCTGTTGTTAACATTGGTGCAGTCAGGTGTTGCCATCTAACAGAGGCTTTGCTGGACACGGAGACATACGACCCACCTTTCCCTTGATTCTCTTTTATTTATTGTCGAATGCAAAGACTACGATACTGATGTTAATGTTAAGCAGAATCCAGAGTAACATCCACACCTGACTTTCCTTCTATGAAGCAAGACTTTCTGAAACCACTCGTTATATTTTCAAAAGCAGTTTCCTGACTGCCTATTTCACAGCTATGCCACTAATACACAACTACCAAATTATCATGTTCTCACTGCAAATGAACTTTAATAGAAACTGCGTCTAGGTGTGGAAAATCTTTGACCAGAGCACTGCACCCGGAACGCTGCCCGTACAGGCCGGGGGCACTGCGCTGCCAGCATCAGCTTGCTGCAGTCTGTCTTTCATGTGCAGTGAACCTCATCTCAGGGGAAAGCATGTCATGTGTCCAGACAGTGATTTTAAAGCGTGGATTTCTCCACTAAGCCCTGTATTAAGTGTGACGTATTGGAAAAGACAACGTCTCACTCTGGTTCGCGGGTCTGAAATCTTAACGCAGAACTATGAACGTTCGTCTCTCAGGTTTCCTTTTTCATTTTACAGTCCCAGAGGCTGAGAAGATGTTATTTGCTGGGGTCAGACACATTTTTTTAATGGCACTCCTCCCCTGCTTCAGCCCAAACCAGCCAGCAAAAAAAAGGACAACAGCGATACTAATATGGGCAGCAGATTCTCCTGCCTACGTATCGGCCAGAAATTCACAAATACAGCCAAACAAAACACTGTCGGAAATGTTACATTTTACTTATAAGACTGAAGATTTCATTTTGTGCCAGATAGATAGGCTTTTGAGTAGGAGGCTTAAACATGGCTTTAGACACAAATTATGGGAGATTTGGTGTTCATAAGTCTGAGAAACATTTCAAATGACGCCGATTTGCCATTCCTGTGGCCAAAGCCCATCTATGAGCTTACCTCACGATGCTAAAGGAGATTCCACCTCAGCCACCCACCATTCTTCTCCTTCCATATAGGCGACGTTTCTCCCCGAGCAGGGCTCCAGGTACGCCCATCCAAAAATAGAGAAGAGAGGCAGGAGTGGAGGAATTTTTTTTTTTGAGTTTCCATGGAAACCTCATAGGCATCTCAATCAAACAGTGGAGAGAGAAAACATTGTGTAATTGTGTATTTGAACAAACAAATTCAATTTAGTATAGAATATAATAACAATAATGATGATCATCAGCATCTTCATCCACAGCATTTAAAGTAATGTTGAACTATGAAGGCAGAAGGAAATAGTTGGGGTATTTAAAGATTAGTGTGTAAGTATCGCAAGACTGTAAATGACTTGTTTTATTCCACACTACCACTTAGCCAGTGTATGAAAGACAGCTTCAGCAATCCGTACCTCCTGTCTGTCTGGGAAAATCTGTATGTGAAATTATTTGTTAAAACTGGTCAGGGAAATCAATTGAAAGCAGGTTTATCATGGAGAAATTTGCAATACTTATTGCTTGAATCTGCAGTCCTGTACCTGGACGTAAGTAATACTTTTACAATTTGTGTATTTTATTGTCGTTCTCATTTAGCCTTTTAATATATTTCAGTACTGGATTGATGGAATGTTAATTTAATTGCGTTTCATTAAATTATTTGCTTCACAGGTCACACTGCCTGTGATACCCATATGCACTTAAAGTAATGCTCAGGGCAACATTTTCCCTGGCATTTAATTATAGGGATTACGGCCCTGCCTTGAGTAAATGTTTCGTATGTGGAATATTTAGTGATTGTAAATTGCTAAGTTGAACAAACAGCACCTATGTTAGTAGCTCTATTGCGATACGCCTCTGTAATTGTTGTTGTCTTTCATGTCTTTTTATGACTGTGGTTAAACAGAAAGGGTTTCAAATGAAAAGCATCAGTATTGGGCAAAATAGCAGTGACAGAAACATAGCATCCCATCCAGGGCTCACCCCATACCAGTGCCAGGGCTGAACCAGGCCTGCCTCTGCCAACTACTGCTGCCTTGACCTGAATAAGCAGTTCGAAAAAGGATGGATGGATGGATGGATGGATGGATGATAATTCACTACACTGCTGGGCCACTTTGTACCGCTAGGACATGCACTGAGCACTGTGGAGGATATAAGGGCATGAAAATGTTTTGTTTCATGAATTATTCCAACTTAATGATGGAGACACTTGCACCTTGTTGTGTCAGCCTTTCCCGGCAGTGCCAAGTATATGTGTTTGGTGATCTGGTGATGATGAGGGCAATGGAACGTGGGTCATTTTTCCGCAAACCACACACTGGCATTTTGAAACTTCACCTTGAGAAGTAAGGTATTGTACCTCTGAAAGAGGTCATGACATGGTATGCAGATATGCTGAAAATATATCCATCCATCCATTAAAAGTTAGGTAGAATACATTGTTTTGAGGTTCCAAAATGAAACAGTGTTACACACAATCCACATATGCAGAGTCCTTTACCCTTGGTAGTCAAAAAATTTGAACTGATTGGCATTAACAAATCTATGTTGAGTGTATAAACACTGTGGGGACATAAGGAGACATTATAAGACATTATGAATCCAAGACCTGCACCAGAATTACCCTTCCAGTCGCCGAGGCTGTGGCTGACACAGGCCAAAACTAATAACTGTGTTTGTAACTTGATTTAATGATTAAATGCTAAAAGAGCACGAAAAATGGAAATCAAGCAAGAATGCAGGGGAAAATCTATATTTTTGCTTTAGGGTTGATTAGCCTGGTCTGTGACTGCAAGAACAGTGTAGGAATAAGCTGTAATGACTATTCTAATAGAACACATCAAATCGACACTTTTGACATAATATTTCCTTTGCATCATCATTGGCAAAGCCGAATGCATTTGTGTTACAATTACAGAGAGGCATAAACATCTAAACATATCATTTAGGTAATAGCCTTTTCTGCAGCAATAATTAAGCATCCTCTAATGGGATTTAAAGGAGGCTTAAAAGTTTCTTTTTATCCTACTTGCACGTCTCTAAAAATCGACAAAAGTCTGTGAGTTTAGGCAGGAGGTGTGAGCAGAATGTGCAGGGTCAACGAAGAGCCGCGGAACACAGGTGATACCAACACTGTCACTGGCCCGTCCTAAGAGAAACAATAACAAGTAAAATGTTAACAAATAAATGCCACCACACCATCCTGTACTTTGCTTAGTCTTGAATAGATTGTAATATTAAATTTTCACTGTCACATAGCACAGCGGTTCAAAGCCTTTTTTAATTCACCGACCATGAAGATGTTAAACACTTATAAAGAGGGCGTGTGTGTTGTGTTGACAGTGAAAAAAAAATTGGTCTGTAAAATGAGTCATTTAAGTTAATACCGCTCTGTGCTGCTGCTCTCTTCTCAGTCCTCTATTCTTCACGCATATATGCATATTCACTCAGAAATTTGGGTCCCTGTTGCTCCAGAAAGCACTGGCACGCTCCGAATCGCTACGTGATTCAATGTGATCTCTGCAGAACCGAAAGAGTGAAATCTCTGAGAATTTAATTTTGAGGACCAAATGTTCCATTTGCAGCCCTGAAGCAGGCCAGCTGTGTTAATTTACACCTATAAGGTCAGTGTGCCCTATGCAGGATGAAGTGTTTCGGCTGGTCAATAGTCTATCACACTATCACTAGAAGGGGGCAGAAAATTTGTTTTCGTTGAACTTTTGAGAAACTTCTTACATTAAAGGCATTAACATGGCATGTATCAATACATACACCTCATTACTCTGATATAGCTGAATGAGACTACTAAGCTCTTGGGCTTTGGCCTACAGCAGGATAAAACATTCTCTCTGATTGCCTTTAATTTGCCAGTTTCCCAGTTGCCGAATACAGTCTTATCCACAGCTCCAATAACGAAAATCTGGGCTCTCTGCATTTAAATCTTTTCATCATCCACAAAAGGTGCAAAAATGAGTGAAAGAAGCAGCCCTTGGCAGGATCACAAGTAGGCGGCTGCAGATTCACCGTCACAGAGGCGCCCACGGATGTCAATATCCACCAGCACGCCACCCGATACTCTGGACCAACATACACGATATATATTTTTTTTTACTTGAAGTCAATGGTATGTGAAAGATGTAAGAGGTTTTGGTGAGCTTGTCAGTGGGCATGTGCTGGAGCACAGAGGGGAGGGAATGAAGGAGAAAGCCACCTGCTGTTTATTAACTGAGTCTCGCCTATTAGACAAACGGCATCGTTAAGCATTCTGGTGAAAAAGGAGAGCTAGGTGCAAATGCAGAACTGCTGAGCATCTTCAAAGGATCTGCCTTCTATACCCAGGGAAATTAGTGCACAGCCCTTCATGTTATTGCAGGATTTATTTTTGTCCATCTCTTCACTTTTAAAGTGGAACACACTGCAAAATGACAATTTTATACGTTTGTCACTTTTACAGGCTTGAAACCAAATTGCACGTGTCAATGTGAGATCAGCTCTCTGCAGAGCATTTCGCAAACAGCCCTCACATGTTTCATCCGTCCGGTTTTGATTATAATATGTATTTGTACAGAACACTGAACCACTATGTGCACAGAGGAGTTTATTGCAAAACTGCACAAGTACGAATGCTTGTTGCTATGGAGGCTGCTTGGCGTAGATTTCTTTTCCCCTAAAATCTAGTCTTCATATAATCGTAATACACAGTTATATATACGGGTCTTTTTTATGCAGATCATCTCAGTCCAGTAAGATCACACACTTTACTTACATTTTGGGGCTTTCACATGTTGTAAAACTCAACCTTCATTGATGGTCTAAGACCAGATATTTAAAAAACACCTAGAATGATCAGAGTTTATATAACTTTTAGTTTAAACAGCCCTTGTAGCTACAGTCTCAGTGCTTGTTGAAGCCAGACTGTCACATCCTCACTCCTTATGCTGTCAGTGAAACTCGCTCATTGCCCAGAATGGGGCTGGTAACCAGCCACCCTTAACCTTAACAGAATACTTAATAGAATGTAGGATAATTTGGTGCCCTTTTCAGTTAAATATATACCAATTTTCTTTCGTTGACACTTTGCACCTATGGTCTTCCAACAGCACTAATTGTGCTTGTTTTATTGAGAAATGTGATCTCTGATAAGAGGCTTTCTGCAATACCACTGTATGGATCTTTCAAATGCTTATAAGCCATGCAAAAAGGATTGCAGATTAGGTATTTGATTAGTGCTGGCTTTTACATCCAAACAATTAAGGCAGCATCCGGAGTATTCAGTTACATATGGCTCCACAACACTGAATCCCCATCACAACAGTGGATATTATGAAATGCTGTGATTTCTCTAATATCAGGTACCTGATGCCTCTGCTACCTAATTTATCCAAGTCATTGCTACAAATACCTCATAAATTCCCCCAGAATGTTATATACGCTTCCCCACTGAGACAGCTTTTGCTGTCCAATGATAAGGAATAGCACAGATTACATCTTCCTTGTAGCTATGGCACCTTACAGCGTTCTGCATATTTCAGCATCGAAGCCAGAGTTATAATATCAGCGGGAGCTTCTGCAGCCCCCAAGACGGCCTGGACGTTCAGATGTTCATCACACACTGTGGCACTAGTTACATGGTACTATTCATTTTGGATGTAAGGTCAAACATCAAATCACGAGTTCGGAATACATTTCCATCGCAAATATTCAGTACATCTGGTATATTCCTGAGCTTACAGGGTCCTTCTAATGCAACATGCAACAAACAAATGGCTCAAAAGAGGTCAGATTAACCTGTAATGAACAGGGACCAATTTGTCCAATGCAGAGGTAGCTAGTTCAGGTCCAGAGAGTAAAAATCCAGACCAAGATTTAGTTTCAACCAATCAGCTGAGTACTCTGTGACTGTGACTCTTAATGCTCAACTGGTTGGTTGAAACAAAATCTTGTTCTGAATTACCCACCTCTGGTCCAGTGTCATGTTGGTTTTTTTTCCTGTCATTCATTAGTATGTATTGCTTTATTCAGAAACTTATTTGACTACATTTTCCATACACCTGTCTGCTAACAGCTTACTCTTAACTCCTCCAATCACATAACAGCATGAATGCGTATGTAATATATGAATAAAATCTACTACAATATGTTGTAGTAATCATACTGTTTCAGGTGCAAGGCGGATTTCATGCGAGAGGCTCCATAGCTGCCCTGCAGTGTTTGGTGGCCTGACTGAAAGCCTGTGA
Source organism: Mormyrus iriodes (assembly GCA_011763525.2). Lineage (NCBI taxonomy): Eukaryota > Metazoa > Chordata > Actinopteri > Osteoglossiformes > Mormyridae > Mormyrus > Mormyrus iriodes. The sequence goes on from JAAGVU020000032.1 coordinate 3,545,650, forward strand.
GGCGCTGGTTCCGTCAGCATTTCGGATCACGGCTGACACCTACAGGCTGCTGATAAACGGCAGGCAACTTATGCCAGAAACACAACGTCTCCACAGATCTCGTACTTTGAAAAGAACAGCATGAATTAAACTGAGATGGTTCCCAGAATCCTCTGTTACTACCTTTCTTAAGCCCATTTAACAACATACAGACAATAAAATATTTAAGGTTTTATGAAAAAGGCTGAGAGTGGAGTTTAATCCTTATGTGATTTGGTCATTTCTGTGTTTAAAATTTTGAACATTCAAAGCCTTAATTTTAAGAACAATATGATACATGAAATAACATTATGTTTGCACAGCTTCAGAATAACTCAATATATTATGAGTAGGTAAAGCAAGGAATATCTCCTGTGACTTGATAGTGTGTTGGCCACTGAGCAGGTGCATAGCCATTTCATCAATACAGACAAATAAAAGCTTTAGATGACATTTCTCACACATCTCTTTGGATTCTTCAGTAATACTCAAATGGAGCATCTTGCCATACAGCAGTGTAATGTAAAGGCAAGGTTCTCACCCACTGTGGCACAGTAACGAGAGGGATAACAGCTAACGATTGCTAAGCAATACATAATAAGTGCTGCGCCGTTGGGACAGCATGTTTTTATCTTTCAATTAAGAGCTTTAATCGATATTTGATTCAATCATAAATCAACTCCCTACAACATTCAAACCGAAGGCCTGCTGACAATGTGATTTCTGAAACACATTTTGCAATAGCTGTGAGCTGCAGTGGGATTTTACTGCACGTTCGCCTGGCCGCTTGTATGATTTTTGCATGTTGTGGAGAGAGAGGTTCGCATTGACCCTTGAAGGTCACAGTTTACGAGCTAATTAAAGGACTCCTGAGAGCTACCTATTCATAACGGCTCCTAACACAGTCGTAGATCTTAAGACATAAATGACATCATAACGGTTCTTAATCCATGTTAGTTCAAAACTTGTCATTTTTAGTACCTTAATGTTGTCTGAAAGCATCAGTTGATGTTGACTGCAGCAGACTGAACTCAAGTCTTTTCTCCTATCATCTTTTATACCGTCTGCACAGTACAGAAATATTAGATTTCCAGAGCAGTGAAACAGGGGAGCCAGAAGGCATTTGGTATTTCATTGACATTTGCAGCACTTTCCCTCCATATCTACTGTACTATGAGAGGTGTAGCCACTGTGTGGAATCAGAGCAGAAAAACAAATTAAATGAAACTCTTGCCCATGCTCTTCACAAAATAAAATGACATCATCTCGACAAAAAAAATTTAAAAAACTGAAAAATTAGGAGTTTTTATATTCAGATCCTGGTTAGCAAAATGCCAAGCAATCTAATCATACTGTTGGCAGAAGTGGGGGGAGACGCCGAGCGCCAAAGCTGCTAATATCCCGCCCACCTTCACTTCCCACGAGTGTCACCAGCCAGCCTTCCGGAAAAGCGCTCATCGCCGATGGTTTGAAGTTGAACAGCTCGCAGCGTAAGGCATCTCCGACATGCTGCTCATACTTTTGCAGAGTAACAGTGAGGCCCCTTCTGTATTCGGGCTGGCATGTATGAATACCAGCTAAGAAAGTAACCAGCACGACTGATCATTCCATGGGCCATTTGGGCAGCGGCAGTATAAAAATTACAAAACTGACGAAGCAGACCGCAACGCCAGGTGCTTGTTTACAACGTGCACCCTCATGAATTTCTGCCATTTTGATTTATGAGCTGTTTTTACTTTGTGTTCAGAATGTCCAGACTTCTAAAATTCCATAAGTGATGTGATTTCTCATGAAATACGAGTTCTATCAGGCCAACATTTTGTTATTGACTCAGACAGAACCCCCAAACTGTTACAGGAGACATGTTTCTTAATGTTGTGCAGTTTACACATGGCTCAAATAAACCTAATGGTTTATTTTATTTTATTGCAGACAAGTGCATTTTTGGACATTTGTTGTTTATGTTCTGTTCATGAATACATCATCCAACCAGTAAACTTAGGTTTTCAGGGCTGAATTAGCCCAACGGCATATTTTTTGGTTTACAAACACCACACAAACAGAGGTGGGACTTAAACCCCCAATCCCAAGGTGAGTGGGAACGGTGTAACTTACCGAGTCGCAGTGCCACCACAGTTTATGAATCCACATATTCTCAAATGATATTAATTTAGCTGTACTGCATTGTAAAGTTCAGGAAAACATCCAACTGATCAATTTTTTTGGTGTTCGTTTCCAATGACACCAAAATGATCACGTAATGATCACACTTTCAGTTACTGCCACCAGGCTAATGAAGGTTAATGGAGCTTGCAAGATGTTTCGTTATAACAAAGACATTCAATTTGTTACAGCAAACCTTCATGAAACTAAATCACAAAGCACTACAGTTAGAGGTGGAAAGTAAAAATCCAGACCAAGATTTTGTTTCAATCAAGTTGAGTACTCTGTGACTGTGACTATACACAACTAGGGAGCTGGAACATAATCTTGGTCTGGATTTTTACTTTCTGGACCTGAACTTTCCACCTCTGACTTTAGTCCCAATAAATAAAGAATAAATTTGGTTAAATTATAAATTAGTCTTCCATTACGTGTTATTCTCAACCTAACATGGCAACATCGTGACAATGTCTCCAGCCTTCACCTCTAAACAAACAGATTGAAACCGAAGGAGTAATGATCCAGCGTTAAAGCATCAGTCATTTGAATACAGCTAAAAGAAGCAGGACCCTACATCTTGTTCCTCTCAGATAAATAAAATCCACATTTGGTTGCTCGAACAGAAAGAGGCCAGAGAGATAAAGTAGCATTTCCTAGGATAGTTTGTCAGCAGAATGGAATTTCGGTACAACATTGATGGCATGAAGTGACACAGTAGCTCCCATAGGACAGTTGCTTTGGACACCAACACTTCCCAGCTGTCATCTTTGAATGATCTGTGACCGCTATGGAACACCAGAAAATTTGAAGTGCACAACTACTTCAAGGAATATAGTAGCATATGCATTATTCATGAACTTAATTCTGTATTGCGGTCACCGCATGGAATGATGGGAAGGGGGCTGGGACAGGCTTACCCAATCCCCTAGCACCATGCGCAACAGCATTTTCCCCCTTAAGCCCTGTGTTATTGTTCGGGTTGAAGGTACCCCAGTCTATTTTCAAAATGAGGTTAAATTCTATAGATTCTAGAATTTAGAACGGAAGAAGTAAAATACACAAGGGTTAAATACATTCATTGTTTTGTTAAAACAGTAAATCATTTTTTATGCCACTAAAAAGTATTAAAAAAACTATTTTAACTAGACTAGAATTGATCCTTAGCATGACAGCTTTGAAAAGTGGTGTTGAGCCGTTTATGTGTTGTTGAATAGCATTATATATTTACATTTTATATATGCAGGGTGTTTGATATGCAATGCATTTCTTATTTACGGCCATTACATTACATTAATTTTCTAAAGTGCATTTCAGTTCAACAACCAGTTGAATTTTTTGCTAAAGTTAATTAGGTAAGTAATACGATGCTGAATTCATTACCATGCATCACTGCTATCTGGAAATTAACGTTATATATTAGCTCATAAGCAAGCAAATGCAGTGTAGTTATAACTCGAACATCAAAGAAGAGAAATGTGAATATTCTAAGCGGAAATAAACATAACTAAATAACTGCAAGTTTATGGCAAGAAAGGTCACCGATATCAGACCAGGATGTATGTATGTGTCATGTCGTGCGTAAGGACGGAGGCAAAGGCAGGCGTGGGGGAAAACCAAAATGGGCTTTATTGACAGAAGCTGCAATACAAGCAGGGCAAAAGAACAGGACCATGAGGGGTCAAAACAGGAAGGGGAGGGTGAGGCAGGAGCACCAGGCACAGGGCATACGGAGGGACACACGCAGGTAGCAACATCAGTCATTGTGAGTTGGTATCAAAGGAGAACAAGTTGGGATATGCAGAGAGAAGTATTCCGGTGTTCCTGTACTCACACTTGTGCAAATAAAGCACCATCTTTTCATTTCATATTAGACATTTGTCATGCCAAAGTTGCTGCATAGTTGTCTGTATTCTTAGTTCTTATTATTATCCGGAGAGAATTTACTACAGGAAATGTTTAATGTTACAGGAGAAAATACGCTCCAGGAGAGTGTCATACCATTTCATATCTGAAGCTAAAATAAGACGCTGTGATTGAGCTCCTGTTTGCTCCTGTTACCATACCCTACATCGCCCTCAGCTGCCTCTGAGGTCCTAACCTCCAATTTACTACCCAACCTGCTAATCCTTACGGAATTACCTACCGGGGCAGGAAGACTGGACCTAGGCACAGAGGCTTACTGTCACACCCCCCCCCCCCAACCACCAACTAATATGCTCATTGGCTCTCAACACCTACGAAGGTTAAACCAGCAACTGACTGGGAGTGGAGAAAGGCAGGTCACGAATGGGGGGAGGGGGCGAAAGAGAGGCAGTCTCTGTGAACGATACAAACATTCAGGGAACAGCAGCGATAACAAAAGCAATTAAGCAGTGAGGCAGGGACAGCACTGTAAATGTCATAGGAAGGGCCATGTTGTAATTGGAACCTAGGAAACGACACTTTCTGGAAAGTTCTGCCTAAGGCTCACAATACATAGAAGCTTTACGCCAGCCCGCAGAATATGGCCCTGTAAGCATGCACCTCACTTGGACAATTCAGCTCTGTGTCCGCTATTCATTGGCTACACACACATCCACCTGTCAGTCCATTCATCCATCTTCAGACCACTTAACCTGGACAGTGTGGCAAGGGGGGCTGAAGCCTATCCCACTCAGCAAAAGGCACAAGGCTGGGATACACTCAGTACATGATGCCTGTCCATCACAGGGAACATATATGCACCCACAATCACACACTACAGTCAGTTTAGTGGAATTTGAACCCCAACCCGGAATGTGTGGTGTCAGTCCCACTTACTGTTGTGGAAAACATGAAAATGGGATATGCTTGTTTAACCCTGCCTTACAAAATTGTAACCATATTTTCTGGCATTGCATTACAACTTAATTGCCACCGATTGTCTTACCCAAGCACAGGTAGGCTGTGTACACACAGACATTAACTAATGCAGACCGATTCACTGCAATCACACAGAGAAGATGAGAGTCTACACTATACCTCACTCTCCTAGTCATGTGACCACAGCTAATGTGAGCCTTTGGGGTGTAGTGCACACACAACCTTGAGGAGTGCCCTTGATGCACTTTGTAAGGATGCCTCAGTTCTAGAGTGGGGAAAACTGAGTTATGTCTTTAATTTTTCTACAGAAAGGGTCTGTTGGATGAGGAACGGGTGCACCTAAGAACAGATGATGAGCACGGCTGCCTCGCACATCTCCGGTCAGAGTAACCGCGTAGTAAATGCTGGGGACACAGAGTAAAAAGCATGCCTGCGGTAAACGGACTGCCTTTGTAAATAGGTCCCGTTTCTCGGAGTCATCTCTCTACCTTATGATGTAGCATTTGCCCTCATTATCTGTAAACCCGTGGCATGGTGGATTTCAGGGGAAAACATCACGGTAATTAACTCTTGGCGACGCCTTGTGCAGTGACTTTTAAATAAAGCACGTGCAGAATTTCAAGCGCAGCGCTCACAATAATGAATAATGCAGTGTGTTGCATAAAAGTGAGTTTTAATTGCCGGGTCCCCCCCCCCCCCCCCACCCCGTTCTGCTTCAGCTAGGTAGCAGAGAAACGTTCCTCGGCAGCCTTTCAAAAGACGAGTGGTGGAGTCAGTGAAGTCCCAGAATGGGGGAGGCAAAGTCACTCAGTTTTTACATGCTGTTCATTTATGCTGCCGTGTATCTGTCAGGGGCGCAGGAACTTATTTCTGATGAAACGGCGTTCGTTCTTCCATCCCCTCCCCACGGAGCGCGTCCTCATTCTGCTGACTGGTCACTTTTGGCAGCGAACGCAGCTGGAGACACATCCAGTGGGAGAAAAATCTCCCATTTTCAAACGCCCGTCGCCTTTTCCATTTTGTTCTACTCTAGCATAGTTCTCGCACTTCCCGCTAAGGAATTCTGGCTCAAATCCCAAAGGACAGTTGTTTTTTCATCCTTAAAGACGCCACCTGACCTAAATTATAATAATAAATATGCAGACATATGGCTAAGATGCAAAACTGCAAGCTTGTGACACTTAATCAGTTAAATATAAGAGAAACTGGATTAATAAGAATTCTGTTACATTCTGACTTCCTTCATAAATGACAAGCAATGGATGAGGTTTGCTGAGCACTGTTTATAAAAACTACAGCTATTTATACAAAGGCATATCATATTATAGCCAGGTTTATTATGCATTATGAATGCTTTATGAAGCTCTCATCTATAATGCATTACAATAGCATACACTGACCATTATAATGCATTATGAAGGTATCTATGGTGCATTATAGATGGGAGGTTCATAGAACATTCATAATGCATAACACAGATGGCTCTAATGTGATATGCCTTTTCATAAATAATTATAGCGCTGTCTGCAGTCATTCCTTCCATGATCGTGTCAGCTTTCTGATCACTGGGTAATATGCACAGATCAAGAAATGGTCCTCAGGATTGTGGTTTATGAGTGTGCAAGTCTATGCGGGGAGCACATTGTGAATATATGTAACTTGTATTTCTAGGTTAGGTTTTAATTAAATGTGACATTTAGCTCCAGCTCCAAAAGCAGTAGATCCATAATATGGTGGGGTTGGCAGGTTAGTAGCAGAAAATCCATAAGAACTCATTTTAATGTGACATCAATCAGTTTTTAGCAAAGAGCTTGAGTTTATGAAGCCTTTAAGGAGACTGTGCTGGGTGAGTCCTCCTGAGACACTGGGTGATATACTTCTTAGCATCAATGAAGCATCAGTCAGCCATTGTGATAACAAAGCACACTTCAGATTAAAAAAGATGGAGATTGCTTTTATATATATATAAAAAATTTTCATTCAAGTCTCCTCCATGGCTCCGTGTGTGTGGAGTTTGCATGTTCTCCCCTCGTCATTGTGAGGTTTCTTTGGGTACTGCGGTTTCCCCCCACAGTCCAAAAACATGCTGAGGTGAATTGGAGTTGCTATATTGTCCACAGCTCTGAATGTATGTGTGATTGGTGTGCGAGTCCTGTGATGGGTTGGTATAAAACGAATGGCAGATAGGAATGCTTTATGCACTGACAATCAATGCTTGAAGTTATCACAGCAGAAATCCCCCAGGTATTTACTGCTCAATCTTCAGCACATGTGAAATCATCATTCAGATTTGTGAAACTAACTAACCACAGCTACGCATACTGATATTTCTGATTCACATATTTCTAAAAGCACACAGTCCATATGCTACCAGATGGTTGTGTGGAGAAGATTAAAGGGGAATTAGGCCATTCAGCAACAAAGCTGGGGCTTAACTTAAAGGTAATGTTGTATTTATACTATCAGAATTAAAGGTGCGAAACGTAACAGAAGATACTGGGCAGTAATGTGAAGGGTCCTGCGACAGTGTGAAATAGGAAAATGCTTTCTACCGACCAAAACCATCATCATTCCAAAGTAAAAAATAGGAAAGTGAGGAAGTAAAAATATACTGTGTGCAATGAAAATGCAATGCAACGAATGAATAAACTAATAGGAGGGTCAAAGTCAACAAAAAAATGCTCCCACAACATACATTTTCCCCTAAGCTCACGTCTGCTCTTCTGAACAGAAATGTCGTTATCAGGCAAGACAAATTAAAGTTTTTACCCGGGCGGGCAGACGGACGGATGGACAGATAGATAGATAGATTAGATAGATAGATAGATAGATAGATAGATAGATATAGATAGATAGATAGGAGAAAGAGATAAAGAACCTTTATTAATCCCAGAGGAAACTCATATAAGAGTCTCTCAATACACGCTGGAGGACTTGGATTCGGCAGGGGGCGTTGGGAAGGGCGGGTGCACTGGGAAAGATGGGTGCATTGGTAAAGGTGGGTGCATTAGGAAGGGCGGGTTGCACTGGGAAGGGCGGGTGCATTGGGAAGGGCAGGTTGCACTGGGAAGGGCGTGTGCATTGGGAAGGGCGGGTGCACTGGGAAGGGCAGGTTGCACTGGGAAGGGCGGGTTGCACTGGGAAGGGCGTGTGCATTGGGAAGGGCGGGTTGCACTGGGAAGGGCGGGTTGCACTGGGAAGGGCATGGCCAACAAGTTCAAGTCTAAAACCTCTGAGCCTAAGAGTCAGTATGAAAAGTCTCTCAGAAATGATTCAAGCGTCCAATCAAGTCAGCCCTTTAAGATCTGCCACTTCACCTCAGACAGTAACTGCTATCGGGCGTTTGGCTGAACCTGAAACGGAGGGACGGGGCTGGGGGGGACCAAAGTATGCACCTCCGCCTCCTGGTAGAAATTCCTTGCAATATACGAAGGCTGGGGAAAGCGAAATGAAAATAACAGCCTGTGGAAATGAAGCACAGAAATGTGTGATAATTCAGCTCTTTCATTCTCCTTCCTGAACACCATCTTAATGGGTTTTCTTTAACCTTTCATGGTGAAGTCCAAAGGTGCCTTATTGCCGTCACCAACTTTCGTGGCAAGGCTACAGTAGTTACGTCGTTTTGAAGTGCGTCAGCAAGTACTGCAACAACACGGCAGACAAGCATATCAAACGAAATGGTCTGAGGAGCATTAATGCCTAACCATGAATAAAAATCTATCAGCCTCACCCTCACTTTGAAAATAAAGTAACTTCATTTTACTGGTGGAAGGAAAATAAGTTCTGTTAACAGAACAAATTACAAATGAAAAGCTTCTGTCTCTCTGGCTGCAGGACTCAATTACAATTGAGTGTGCGCTCGCAAAATCTGTCTGCTGAATTTTCTCCCTTTTGCCCGCTATCCCCATTTTCGCAAATCAATTTGTCATATTCAAAAACATGTACTAGAAGCAATTTATTTCACACTTAAAAGAATTAGTCATTTCCAATATCCTTTGCTGGCACTTAAGTAATATGGAACAGATCAGCCAAAGCCAAGACTGTGGGCTCCACTAAGCTTCCTATTTGTACATGATTAACTTTGTTGAAGTCTGGCTGCTCTCGTGCTTGACTGATGAGCTGATATAACTTTGCACATTGCAAATGATAAATAATCTTGGTCAAATTCCCATGATCCTTTTCACGGGCTACAGGAGACCAGCAATTCCTTGCCTTGCTAACCCCATCATAACTAACTTCAATCATAACTAAGACAGCATCTGAAAAGTTACCATATGAGAATAAGCATTCTCAATTGTCCTGTCCAGGGTCACAGCCTATCCTGGGGGCTATAGGGCCAAGGTAGGGAATAACCCAGGATGGGGCGCCAACCCATTACAGGGCACACTCACATAGGCACACTTATGGGCAATTTGGTGACTCCAATTAACCTCGGCATGTTTTTGAACTGTAGGAAGGAAAACCAGAGTACCCAGAGGAAACCTCATGATGGCATGGGGAGAACAAGCAAGCTCCACACACATGGAGCCATGGTGGAGACCAAATGCCAGTCCCAGAGGCGTGAGGCAACAGTGCTAACCATTGCACCACCATGCTAGCCCAATCAAATTCTCCATAAAATTAAATCATTCTTAAATACAAATCCTCCTGGACTCTAACTTAGGGATACAAATAAATGCTTCACTTGAGGCCTTCTGTAGGCTACAACAAACCTTATATATTCCCTACATATATAATTTCCTCATATAATCATTCCCTAGGCTTTGGTTCGAGATGGGCCATGTCAATTTGGCTCTGAAAGCCTTCATCTGTCACCATCCAAACTGTTCTGTATCCCCAACGGTGAAGGACATAAAATCCAGTTCTAGATTCAAATCGTGCTTTTTCATGCACCTTGGCTTCCTGTGCCGTGTTCTGCTCTCCTGCGGAGTCTGACCGCCCGCTCACAAAGAGTAAAACCCTTTTTTTGCCAAAGAAATAGTAAAAAATGGAGAGACAGAGATAAAGAGAGAACCCAGAGCCTACAAAGGGAAAGGGACACGCAGTGGGGGAGCCAGCCCGCCGGCCGGCCATGGGGGCGGCGCCAGCCTGCCTCAGAATAAGGGGCTAGCAGATGGACCACAATGGCATTTAGAGGCGTTCCATTTATGGGATTAGAATGCACAGGCGCCCCTTTAACTTCTCGATGCCAGGCAGCCTAGGAGCATATGCCAGCCGGGGACTGTGACCGCCAACCTTCCCATCAGGGACCGGCGCCCTTGGGCTGCGTGACCCCAGGGCTCCGGCTGGCAGACGATTCCTGCCCACCCCCCAGGCTCCGAGCTGCCACATCGCCCCCTTGTGGAAATTTAAACATTCAAGTTAATGGCTGCACTAGGAGTAGACATGGAGCCAAGAAGCTCACCCATTGCACATTACCAACCAAAAGCCACCCCTTTACCAAGACCTCCCAAAAAAATGACCAACACAGCTAATTCCAAAGCTAATGGCGATAGCTATCATACTTCTACATTAAATTCATGGCTGACAAATTTAAATGGTGCTCATGGATTAATACTGAGGTACACACTGCGTTATGATTATCCAGCATCAAAGAAGCGAAACAATATGCTAGGCAAATGCTCGATATTATCACAAAAAGAATGTCAAAAGAGAGGGAGTTGAGGTTCCTTGTGAATCAATCAGAGAAATTTTAAGCATTTGCTAATGAGAAGCATTAAAAAGAGGAGATAAGATGAGGTTCCTGTGAAGTTGCGGCTGTCTCCTCCGACTGGAAACGACCATAAAGGTGCGGGCAGCAGTGAGCCAAGGAGCGGAACGACAATTCAGCAAAGGGAAGACACAAAGTAATTATGCTTTAGTACACAAGACCATTAATCACATAATTACAAAGGGCCACTTTTCCTTAAAGAGTGGGAGTTTTGTCCTTCTATCTTACTTTATCACATTACCAGTTAATTAAGAATTATGCTTCAGCATTGCGGTATTAATTATCTGGACATTTGGACCATTAATAAGAAGGTGTCACGACAAGGGGAGTCTGTGGCCTATACCAGCATGGCCCTAATGAATTTACAGCCCCCGCATGTGGGGCTCGAACACGATTAAGCCTTTAGAAAATGTACATTGATGAAGTGAATCTGGGAAGGAAACATTTGGTTCCTTTCAATTAACAGCGAAAACAACAGTCTAGGCAAAGGAATGGATGAAGAAGTGGGCGTGTTGAGTGTGATAATTGCAGAAAGAGAGTTCAGAGATGGTGGGCGGCCGGGGGGTGATACTAGAACATGACTTGGGTATTTTCCATAGAAATCCCGTGGGGGGGGGGGGTGTCAGCAAAATTGTTTAGCTGCGTCCGACAGGTTTAATCGCAGGGCTAACAGCTACATAAAGGCCGTAAGATAAGCCCATGGTGAGGAAAGGCAGATAAGTGTCCATCATGAGTTCACCGTAAGAACGTCTAGGAATCTGCAGGCTAAACATTGCAGTAGCAGCAGGACCTTGAACGATTAGAAGTTCTACTTCCATGTATTGGATTTCACAGTCAGCTCAGCTACAGGTTACTCAAAGGCAGTTACTGGAGACTGATCATTAAATGTGGCTTTTTCATGTTTTTTTGGTGAACTTTGGGTTCCTAAGAATGAAGACCAAAGTCTGGAAAGACAGTGAGCAAGAGAACATTTCAGGGAAAAATCTGTTTCACACACCGGTAAATCAAATTATTTTCCTGCTACCATGCAGAAGAAATATTTTGCTTGTTTTAATGTCCTTTTCATGTAAAGTTGCCCCTCAGGGCTACATTATTTTTTTCTGGAGCCTGTCTCTCAATTTGCTGATTAAATTTAATTTTATTTAAATGAAATCGCTGCCATGTTTTGGCCAGAGCATTGCATGCTGAAATGGAGATCTGTGGAGGGGAAGTGTCTTCTCTGTCTTTTTTTAAATCACAAAGCAGATTGAAAAGCAGAAACGAAAACAGAGCATAAATAGCAATTTTACTACAAAAAATGCACTGAAGATTATGCTTGTTGCAGGCATAAAAAAGTTGTACGCATTAAAAAAAAAAAAAGCTAATAATTGGGTCAATGTTTTCGGTAAATGTTAGGGAAACACGCCACACACACTGTGGTCTATTCTTAGAAACTAGTTAAGGGAGACAGGGAATATGGCTACAAGGTATGATTCTCCAGCTGGATTCATGATGCTTTTATCTACTGGTTTATTTTTACCCATTTTATAAACATGCACACAGCTGGTTAAGTTCCACAGTTAAATGCTTGAAAACAGTCTCCAACCAGGGTGCATTCTGGCAGCCTTAAAACCCTCACTGTTAAGCACCATGTTAGGGATTTGTTTTCAATATATACAGCGATTAGTTTTACTAAAGAAACTTCCACCACATTCCGCAGAACTATTCCTCCCTCCTTTGCAGATACAGGAACTCCACGAGGTCGTATTTGCGGGTTTGATGCAGAGCACCTCCTAATGGTACAACAAACATTTACACCTAGGAGTTCATTCTACGTTTCGTTAACATCTGTAGAAGTTTGAAGACATAGATGTAAATCTACGTACAGAAACTAAAACTGGCAACTGAAATTGTTGCAATACCTGATGACTTTGGGTCGCATATCTGCTCCCACCATCACGGTACTGTAGTTCATAAGTAGCAAATCCCTACATTAAACACTCTGCTGGAACGAAGACCTGGGAGGAAGCAAAGCGCAGAGGGCCTTCAGCTTGCTGTTTTGTGTTTTATGTTTAGAAAAAAAAGACAGGCAGTAACTTTAGCTAACTCTCCCGGAATAACATTTTTAAATCAATTCAGTAACTGATTCAGTCACTTCAGCACATTGTTATTTAGCTGACTGAGTAAGCTTTGATTAAAGCCGCTCAGCTGGAGCCCACTTAGAGGGAACAATGCCAGATTGTTCATATCTACAGATGTGTTTGGCTCTGCATGTTCAAATCCCGTGGTCAGCAGAATGATGTCACCATAGGGCCCTGTTTTCCTTAGTCCCCAAATGCTCCAGTGATTGGCTGCTTTCTCGGTTGTACTACATTTTGGATAAAACTAATAATTAAATGTCTAAAATACGATAAATAAATAGATTGCCATGATAGCCATTTAAGATAAGGACCGAATTAAGAGTTATTTAAAATAACATTATGGATTCAGGAATATTAAATATATAGCCTGAACATTTAATGGAGTTGGAAGTCCTGCCTCTATATGTAGATGCTTCTCTGCAGACCCCCATCAGGGCTCAGACTGACCAACTGTCACCAGGGAAACCCAGCGCAGGAGCAAACTGGCTTCCTTTCACTGCCAGAGGGTTTGTTAATTTGGCCGATATTCATGACTTGACTGTCCACACAGCTTCATCTAGACCAGGAGGGGCAGTCTTATCCGCAAAGGGCCAGTGTGTGTGCAGGTTTTTGGGATAACCTTTAGGGCAGCTGCTGAAACCCCAGGTGTGAGGCCTCTTCAGCCAATCAGTGCTCTAATTAGTAATCTAATTAGAGTATTTCAGCAAAAGCCAGCACACCCAATGGCCCTATCTGGATAAGATTGCCCCCCTCCCCCGATCTAGACTGTCAAGTTCCCGCAAGTTACAGGTTGCTAGTGGTAATAAGTAAGACGCATCTGTATTCTCCATAGTTTTAACTGCTAAAACCTTAAAAAGATCCATAAAGACAGTCACCAGGTTATGAACGATACTCAAAACAATACTCAAAGAAATCAATTTTCCAGTTAATTGAATAACAATCAAAATTTTGCTAAAGGAGTAGCAGTGTGGATATGTGGCTGCGGGCAGTATTGCAGGGAGTTCGGTTTCTGCGTTAGACGCCAGGAAGGTAATTAACCTGATAGCCCGCAGCAAAAATAAAGAACCGCTAAGCCTATCAGCTTAGCGAGTAAATTAAGTATGTAACTTAGAAGCACACAGAAACGGCATCTGCTTTTATTAGTTCATTGGGTGCATCCTCTCGAAAATGCAATTAAATGAGGACTGAGTCACATTGATAACCCTGTTGTGGTGACAAGAGGCTTAACAGCAGTTTGCAGCATTCACTGAGAGCTTTTAAGGCACTTAATTTGCGTTTCCGCTAACAAGCAAAGAATTCATTTTCAAGTGCTGCAATGATCTGCAAAGCAAAGAGGGAGTTTACAGAAAACACCCATGGAGTGAATTTTTGTAAGAGGCTAAAAGGTTAATCGCATCTGAAATTAGATTTAAAGATGCTGAATTAGTAGGGAGCCAGACATCATGGATGTAAGGCAGAGAGAGGGAAGAGCATGTGAACGCATTTAGGCAGAAAGGCCAAAACAGAATAGCCACTTCAGTAATGTTAAGTCATAGGCAAAACTGTAATGAGTGACCTAGGAAGGACACCTGCCATCACAAATGATTCTTAAATGGCTTAACTGAGGCTAACAAGAATAGGGGTGCTAAACTTTTCAAACACACAGCTACACTGTGGGAACCATCTTGACTATGGTCATCACAACCTTCACCCCTTTTTCCTTATAATTGGTTGCCAGATGCAATTATCAGCTCAACTTCTGCCCCTCCTTGTTATGGCATGGAGGGGTCATACCCTACAGCAGAGCCCTCAACCCACCACACGACTCAGCATTAGATCGTGGAATTTCAAAAACAACTTCTGAGAATCAGATCTCGGCATGCAAACGCGAGTATGGAATAGAGGGCAAAATAGTACTGGAGAAAGCAGCTTGTGTACACATTTTCCAGAGCTTGAACTCTGATTGTGTCTGGGCCCACATGCAGTGGAGCCATTTGATGCAGCCATATTGAGAGGGAAGCCTCTCGCTGTCACTTGAGCACCACCACACAAATGATGCATGGCAGCTGGTTACTACACCTGAATGCTTTCGTCTGCATTGGGGAGGACCTAGGGATCGGGGCTGTATTAAAAATATTAAGCACGTAGACTTGAGGCAACTCAACTGTGACATACAGAGCAGGATTGGAACTGTGCATCCCTTGGGAGCAGAGCACAGAGAGGATTGAAGACAGTGGCGTGTCCCAGGCCGGATGGCGTCCCTGAGCAGGAAATCGCTCGGGGTGAAGTTCCCCTTGATTGGCATACGTACGGCTTCACAACAGCTGCGTTCTGCTTCTTCTCCTGGAGAGGGGTGAAGATTTAAAGAAGCCGACGAGCAATTCATGTCACGACATTAAAGACACCAGAAGATCAGGGATGCACAAGTTCACAAATAGGGTACATCAGCTCAAAGCCAGGCCTTTGCTGGGCTGTCCAGGAGTTGGAAGATACTGGAGTAAAGTTCATTAAAAATGCAGTATTGTTTGCAAAAAGTTATACAACTACAAGGACACTGCAGCGTGTATTTCATCCAGCTGGCAAGGCGAGTGGGAACATGCTAATGAGAAAAAGCACTGATGTCACTGTACCTGGGGTCATTCTGCTTACGGCAGTCCCGACCAATGAACTATAGTCACACAAGCGGAATGACTCGCACAGAAAAAACAAAGCATGGGCCTTTGTCTTGCTATGCATGCGAGATGTGTTTTCTTGAATACCACCATCTGCAACCAATATAACTGAAGGGCCAGAAAGAAAGGAATAATGAGTAAGACAGTTGTGTATACATGCTGTATACTGAGGTGGAAAAAATACCAAACACCTAACAATATATAAATGTGACAGCCTTAATTAGGAGCTGGGCCACACTTCAGTGCCACTCTCTCATTCAAGTCCCGAACTGTACACCAAAACATCCCATAAAAGTTCAACGGGGTTTATATCTGATAACTGGGGACATCATAAAATGTGTTTGACTTCATACCGCTGTTCATAAAAGCACAGATTTGTTTGGAAGTGTGCTTGGGGATATTACCGCCATGGATTACAGGAGCACCAGCAGCGTTTGCACCTTAGGTCCTATAAAACGGCCTCGTGCAGAGCAATCACTGGACCTAATGACTCCCTGGAGGCCGTTCGCCATATTGTATCACGTCTGATGGCGCAATTTGTCTGTGTGTGAATATGATGTTGAGATTTTTGACTGTTCCCCTTGACACATTAATAAACGCTGTCTTTTTTTGTAACCTGTAATTCGGGCTCTGGCTATTTGGCCTCTTTGGAGCTCATGTTGTTTTGAAAATTCATACCAAAGCACAAATTGTCAGGCTCTTAATACATGGAATTAACTGTCATTCAATCTAACAGACTCAACATTCCGGTCTAGTTATTTCAAAGTAAAAGTCCCTTTTTGTGTGTCATTTGCAAATTTTGTTCACCTCCTGTATATATACATACAGACACATGCATACGTGTGCATATATATTTTGTTAACTACAAGTCAGGCTCACTCACATTCCCAATAAAGCAACACTTACAACATGCCGCTGTCAATTTGCTGCACGAGCCTGAGGTTCCAAGTCTGTTTAACCATTAAACGCTGTGAAGCTACAGCGCAGCTATCGCCTGCAGACACCAAAAAATGACAGTGCCACTCCATTTAAAATGAGGCAAACCATTTATGGAAGCAACATATTTTTCAGGGCTACCATTAATGTCCAATTAAATGTCACAAGAGGCTGTGCTTTATGCGTGAATAACACCGGAACTACAGGGCAAACTTTCAGCTGTGACTATTCATTTATAAAGCACTGCCTTTTGAATTAATTTTATAGCTGTTTTGTCTACAGTGCTCTCACACACACGTACATAAAAATGCAGTCCGTTAATGTCAGAAAGATAAATTAATCTTGCGCAAGACATCTTGGTATGCAACAATACACACTGCAGTAAAATCACTCACTTGACCTTCCTGTTCAGAACCCAGTAATGTTTCTTTTCAGGTCCCTTAATGAATAGTTACAAGAATAACAATTTACTAAAGAAACCAAATTCCAAATAGAGTTACTTAATGTCTGAGAGATTAGGACACAAAATCTAAACAAGACAGCGGTCTCACTTAGATTTTTAATAATATTTAGATCTGTATTCAGCACTAACACTGAAGAGGAGAAAAACAACATAAGTAGTTTGCTTTACTTTTTCGATGCTTTTTCATGGTTACAAAAGTCATTGAAAAATGATAAGAACCCCGAGAAAATAAAAAATAAATCTTTGAATCCACTAGATATCCAGACCCACCCACTGTAAGAGTAAAAAGACCTCGATACACAAAAATAATCTGAAATCAGGGATTTAAAAAAAATAGAAGAAATGTACGAAATCAGTAAATACAGAGCAGTTACACGGACAAATACGATTGCCAAGAACTACCGTTGATATCAGCCCCCCCTGCCTGTCGGCGATGTTATTACCGCGTGGTACAACGTTCGGCACTCATGTGCCGGTTGGCGTCTCAGTGCCCATGCCATCTCACTGCCCTCAGCAGACACACCACTCTGCCCTTCTCCCATTTGTCCGGCAGGGCTTCATGACTTCCTCAGCAGAGAAAACGCTACATGGCCTTATTGAAAGCCACCCAAGGATGCAGCATCCTCCTGCACTGTGGCCGAGGGTGCAGACGGAGCAGGGGGCGCTAGGTGTAGTTACACCTCTGCTGAGTGCAATCAGTCTTATAAAGCGTGGTCAAAACAGCAGGGGGGGGTAGAGGGAGAAAAGGCAGAGGGCAATCTGTGAGCCAGCCCATCAAAGAGACCACAAAGACGACGAGCGAGTCGTGAAATGCTGTATTAACAGGCAAAAACGAAATAAACAAAGAAATATAACATCTGCAGCCAAACCGGAGCCCAACAGGCAGAGCGTAAGCACCCTTGGTTCAGGCCTGGACGCAGTGCTGCCATTTCTTATTATACAGTATATCACTATTAAATAAATATGCTACTGAAAACCAAAAAAGTCAATTTGCTAACACAAAAAAACACTTGCAATGCATACAGCTGAGCATAGGTCATGATAGCACCTTGCCAAAGAGGCTCTTGTCTCCCATTCCATTCCATTCCACAATGACAAACATCTCAGCTTATATATGACCATCTACACTGGTGTGAGAGTGTAAGTGAACTTAACAAAAAAGTATATACCCATTTTAAATGATGGGAAATTTGAGAGGGGATAATATAGGCAGTACCTCATTACAAGAGTGTCTCTACACAATTCGTAATATCACTGCACACAAAAATCTTTTCCACATGTTCCTTTGTACAAATATTTCATTTATACCGAGCTAACAATATTTAATATTTGTTTAATTCCCCCAATCCACCTAAAAAAGGCTCACGCAAAAAATACATTATTGAAACTGTACACGGACTAATAAATTGTCTTTTTTACTATTTTTCCTCTGATTTTCTTAATTTTTTTCATGATAAAATGATTAATGCTAGCAGATCACAACGAAATGCATCCGTCTCGATTTGTTAATGATGTCATAAGTAGAAAAGGGGAGGAGTCTGTGAACGGTTCTGTAAAAGGACACACAGGCGGGGCTCAGCTCATCACTGTGGGCGATGTCATCAGACGAGGAATGACCATAGCAACAGAAACTTTCAGTAAAACATGCCTCCCAATGGGTGACAGTCATCCGCTGCAACGTCAGGAAGCCGCCCCGGCCTGCAGCTAGGGGGCACTTCAAGGCTCTGACGTTTAGAGCATGGAGCTGGAGCTGTCATGGTGAGGATAGTGGGACTGCAGCTGGGAATGCAGGAGGGGCGCATAGTGGGTTGTGCCGGGGAAAGGCCAGGGGGGGCCCGGGGAGGAGCTAGGCGTCAGGGTCGGGTCGGGGAAACTACTGAAAACGGAAGCGGAGGCGGGAGGCAGGGCGGGGGAGGGGGCTGCAGCGAAAACCGGTGAGTCCACAGCGCTGGGGGCAACGGCCTGGGTTAGGCTGGACTCCAAGGAGGAGTGTGGGGTAGCAGAGTCCGAGGGGTGCAGGGGGACTGCCGGAGCCAGGGGGAGGGTGGGCAGACGGGGCCGCTTGGCTGACTGGGCCTCATCCTCCCAGACGGCAGATGGCTGCTGGACGACTTCACCCAAGGACTGCAGGAGGATGAAAACGGTCAAACACAGGTGACGTTTCCCACTGTAACCCAGCATACCTTTAAACCTCGGGGCAGTGCTACACTGGCTGATGTCCCAGGGCTCACCATGCGAGCCTTCACCCGCTTTGGCAGCTCCTGCTCCATGCTGTGCAGATCGGTGCGCTTCAGGGTCATCTGTGTGCGGTCGTGAAACTCCACCTAGGGGGCGGGACAGACACTAAGCTAGGTGCAGAACAGCAAGGTGCTGACTTCAGGGCTGCAGGGAGAGAGCCACAAACGGGACCTGCTGCTGTACCGCTAAATTAATTCAATAAAATATCCAGTTCAATTAAAGTAACAGTGGACAAAACCATCTGGCGAAGCAAGGCGTGCCAAAACCGAGGGCCCAGGGCCAAGCGGTACGCCGCAAGGTGGAAATGTGGCTAAGGTGCAATTTGCAATTCTGCTGGCTCAGATTATACAACCGTGCAGATGTTTTATGCTGAAATGCGAAATCACAAAAGCTCAGCAAAAAGGAGCAACAAAATTCCCTGAAACGAAAAAAAAAAAGTACCTGAAAGAGCCAGGAAGACAAGGGACACAGAGACACAGTCATAAGAGGTGCAGATGAAGGATAAAACCGAAAGAAATCCATATAACATGGGGAAACCATGCAAAAAAACTCCCAAAGCACAGGGTTGGGGTGGGACTCGAACTCCCAACTCTGCAGGTGCGAAGCAACAGTGCTAATCACTGAGCCGCCGAGCCACCCAAAGCAACGAACGGGAGCAAATTTAAGAAAAAATGCTTAAAACAGGGTCTGCGGAGCAGCTGCCGACATTGAGAGCTTAGAGGATGCCTCAGCGGGGGTCTGCAGTGTCCAGCAGCCCGGCTGTGCTGGGACACCCCCACATTGTAATGATGAGTTCCTCAACCCCCTTGTAAATTTATAGCAAGCAAACATATCTATCTTTCACAGCCTTGCATGCTACACTCTTAGCTACAGGTGCAGCAACCACCTCAAAACATACACAACAAACCCCATCAGGTGTCCCTGGAATACACTCGCAGAATCTACGCTGTGTTACCATGGATAAGTATGGGTTTCAGACCCATAGTATTGCACTACAGCTAGACCTATTTGAGAATTTTTGATCAATCAGGTCAAATTATTTTCATGTCAAACCACATCATACTTCCCACCAATCAAGAGCTGACCCCCCCCACACCAAATGATAAGTTTCGGCACCATGAAGAATTTTGTTGAGCAGGATGACATAATGAGGCCTCACCTGGTAGAACTTGTGGATATGCTCCCTCACAAAGGAGGCATTCAAAACACTACCATCTGCAGAGTAGACTAGGATGAGTTCTCCGATCTCAGGGGTTCCATCGTGCAGACAGTCCTGGCTCTGTAAAGAGGAAAGAGGGATTGGGACTAGGCCAAGGTTCAGAGTCAGTCTGAACCAGACACCCGTGTCTGATGACAAAGCCATAACAAACAGACAGTGGGACACGGTATACAAGTATCAGTGACACTCACAGCAACATTCTCCGGGTAGAGGTTATTGGAATACGAGCCGTCGTCGTAGTTGACCTCATAGAGGGTCTGTTCAGCCCTGCCAATGATGGTGCAGGGGTAGTACCGGCCATTCATGTGCCGCCCAATCACCTCTTGGCCCAAGGATAGATCCCGAGATCGTGTTCGTGACTAGGTGATAAGCAATAAGAAAAATTAAAAAACAGTTATTAATTAACAAGTAATGTATTGCTCTAACTCATTTATTAATACATCCAGCTTGAGACACAGTCACCCGATAGCTATATGCAACTTCAACAACTACGACGCTAAAAGGGTACAGCTTTGGTCAGGATTCCTATACTTAGAGGCTGTGTCCAAATTCAGGGGCTGCATGCTTCTAAGGCTCAAAGATCGAATGCATCACAGCAGTGCGACGAAGCTGTCCCATTTGGAAGGGTCCTTCAGATGCGGTCTAGAAATGCATCCTCCTTTTGCCAAGTCGCGAAGGATCCACCCGATGGATCCTACACAGCCCAACATATCCCAAGATTCACTGCGTACAGGTAAAGTGGGCGTGTCCCGGCTAGGCGATAGGGGTGGTGCTTCGTGACTCAAAGCTGGTTAACAACCAGACTGTCCCGTTTGACAACGCTTTCCAATCGACCTTCAAAGAACGTGGCCTACAAAGCCTACACCTTCGCAGACCACGTCCTTCAAAGGATGAAACCCCTGAATTCGGACACAGCCATAAAGATATACTGTCCGGTTTGATTGAACTGCCCCTGAAGTGCATCTGCAGGCCAATCCATAAATGAACTGGATCAGGCTGTCATATGGACTATGAAAACTTGATAGGACTTTGCCCTCCATTTCTGACCACAAGCGGAGACAGGAGATCAGAGAAGTGCTGTTTTACTTAAATCCCCTCCCAGAAGGCAATAATCAGCAGCACTCCCTAGAATCTTAAACTGAGTGCCAACTGCCGTTGGAAAACATCTCACATTCCTACACTGATCAGAAGTCTTGCTTTGGCTTGCATCACCAGACCCCAAAACAGATGCTGCTAGGAACAGCTTGTGCAAAACAACATAGTTAGAGTATCCTCTACAGTATCAGGTATTCTCTGGGAGACTTTATTTGTCAATGATTATGTTAATAGGCCATACTGAAGAACATTCAAAGTTTTCTGTATACTTAAAATACAGTACT
>JAAGVU020000032.1:3567487-3607582 GCA_011763525.2 Mormyrus iriodes
GATGCTGCTAGGAACAGCTTGTGCAAAACAACATAGTTAGAGTATCCTCTACAGTATCAGGTATTCTCTGGGAGACTCAAGTGTAGATTTTATTTGTCAATGATTATGTTAATAGGCCATACTGAAGAACATTCAAAGTTTTCTGTATACTTAAAATACAGTACTGTGTAGTTAAAACACACCCACCTACCTTGTGACTGGTCAGCTTATGCTTATGACATGTGACAGATACCACATAGGGCCAATCAGCCGGCTTCATGAGCACACCGGCGATATGTGCACACGTCACATGGAAGGAGGTGGAACAGTTCTCAAAGGAGCACTGGATGCAAGCGCCACGGGTTTCCTTTGTGGTTTTGTGGCAGTAAAGACACTTCTAGAAAACACATACAAAACATGAAACCCATTAGCAGCTTCACTCTCTTTATGCAGTACATCTTCGTGACCTTTATTTTGTTCTCTCTCATATTGCCAACATCCATTGGGTGGAGCAGGACATACTTCTTAATTGTTTACAAATTACAATTCACATTCCCTTGAAATCATTTAAATGTCAGTTAATTTCTGTTTCACAACCCAAAACTAAGCAAAAAAAGGGTTGCTCCTACTTTTCCAAAAACATATCCCTGTATTTCACCATGAACCAAAAATCATTTCATATAGCATTTGTTATAACTGCTCCAGTACAATGAAAGTAAAAATTCATGGCACAACAGAAGAGGCAGAAACGCCTTTTTCTAAAGTCTCTAGTTTCTCTTACACTACAGTTAATCCCCTCAGTCATACTGTCCATGTTCAGCAGTTAGGTAATAAATTAGAAATCAGCCTTAAAACCACAGTTAGCCATGGATTTAATTATTCGGCCCTCGCTGGTGCTCACATATCGAATGTTCTTTTTTGTCTGCTAATAGAGACATCACTATTCCAGTTGGCTTGATAACTAACATCTAAACACATCTTAGATCCCGGTAGAACTTTTCCCAGTTTCGAACAATCCCATTACAAACACTCACGGGCGATTTCTATACAGTATATGCAACCTTTAATACCACGCAGAATTCCACGCAGAGTGTGGAGATATAAAATCTAACACTGGTGCAGGGTAGTATTTTCACTTCTTGTACATACACATTCTGAGCAATAGCTTTATACTTTTCTAGCCTCTGTTATGAGCATTTTTGGACGATATTCTAAAGCCAGATTTTTCACGCAACATGGATCTGTATTTCAGCTTCATTGTCATGCATAGAATAGGTCTTGCCCACACCCAGCTGAAAAATGCAATTCTTCCTGGATGCCATAATTTGTAAAATACATTTTAACCAATAAGTTTCATGATTCCCTTTCCATAGGAGCCCCTTTGTTTAACGGGGGACACGAAGCCAGCAGCCACAGAAACATGTCATCTGCAAAATGATGAATGCAGCTTAAAAACATACGATAAAAAACACTAACATGTCCAGTAATCATCCAAAAAATGATCCAAAAATGCTCTTCTATGAAGCTGCAAATCGTACCAGAAAAACACACTAGAAGAGGCAGAGACATTCTGGCTGAGCTTCCATAAATCTCTCAGGCTGCCCAGCTTTAAAGCTCTACCTGATCTGCTTCACTTATTCCTAATAAAACCTTCGAAGCCCTATAAACAGAGAGACACGCTTAAGAAACCCCAGTAGTCTCAAGAACGTACTCCTCATTTGCCACTATCCTAAACAATCTGTAAGAGTGGACTATTTTATGCTTGGGAAAATCGTAACCTTAACTCCCCAAGGTATGTTTTCACAACAAACATTAAAACATAACTCAGTCCTATAAATGTCTTCATGTAAGCTACCCAATTTAAAACCTTACCTAACACTTAGCTATCCAATTAGACAGACAATTGATACAGAGAGCCTAACTATCCTTTATGGCGTTTCCATCCGATTTTGAACCTAATACCTATCAACCAGATTCTTTTATCCGAAATGACGTACATTTTTTGAGAAGGCAGGGTCAAACAATCCCTGAGGCAATTGGGGTTAAGGGTCTTGCTCAAGTGCCCTGTAGTGACATCTATGAACTCGACCCAGGTACCAGCGACCTTCTAATCACAGGAACAGTTCCCAAACTCAGAGCTGGGGTTACCATACGTCCAGGTTCCCCCGGACATGTCCTCGTTTTGGGCCCCTGTCCAGGCATCCGGCTGTTTTTTCAAAAATCGGCGGTTTGTCTGGATTTAACGCTGCAACCCACATGATCCAGAGTTACAAGTTACAGTGGAGTCCCAAGCAAAGGAAAAGGCACCAATTTTCAATACACAGCGGTCACTCACTATCAGCACACAGCGTTTGCAAGACTCGAGCACGTTTACTTTTTAACCAAATATGGTCACCCTACGCAGAGCCCCACAGCGCACACCTCACTTCAAAGATGGAGGCTGAAAAACCAATAATGAAAAAATAACTCAAATATCGCGATAGTGTCTTTATGTCAACTTGAGGATGTTTTTGTGGCAAAAAAAGTATAATTTGCAAAACTGCAATGGAAACAGAACTTGCAAATTAGTAAATACAGTTATGTGTGGTATTTTTAATGCTGAGAACTATACTAAAAACGACACCTGAATTTGCATTAGTGATGGGACAGTTCATCGGTATACAAAAATAAGTGATATAGCGGTTACCTTCTGAGCTGAGCAAACGCAGCGTTTCAGGATGAGAACAGCCATATTCTGTAGGTTATGACTGATGCACTGTAGCAACCTCAGCTCTCACTTCACATCCTATAACTCTCCTCATCGCCGTTGTCAACATGAGCATGACGAGAACAGGACACGTTTAGGCACAGACAAAGGCACACTCCATGTTTAAGTGTCAGATGGATCTTAATCTCGTCGGGATGATAACTGGCAAACATTCGCATGACATCCATTAGTGTACAAACCCTATTCACAATTTCACTTTGCTGAATTTTGTGCAAAACTTTAACGGAAACAAAATTAGTGTTTATCATCACTTTAACATCTGGCTGAACTATACATCTTCAGGGCATCTACTATTATGAAGCTATGCAAGAACTTTTTACAGTATCCAGTAAGGTTCTGAAGAACCATGTTATTTTCATCCTGCAATGAACAGACGGTTAGTTAATAAGCAAATGCACATTTTCAGATGTCATATTGGTAGTATCTATTTTCATTTAGTATATTTGGAGAAATACAATGAATTGTAATCAAAACAAAGCATTAGCTGCCTTGTCAGGTTTCAGACCAGATGCCAAAATAATCTGCAAGCCTGAGGCTGCATTTTCTTCACTGTTTTTTTTGTTTCCGTCTTATATCCGTCTTTGCTGTGTAATTCCATACCTCCTCTTTTATCTTTAATCCTCCCTCTATCCCTGACTGTCCTTCTCCCACACTCTCCTGTGACCCTATTCACATGTCCAGCCGTGGCCTGGAATGAATCCATAAAAATATTTCAATTCTTTTTTTTTTATCAAATTGTCAATACTTCATTTTGCCCCCTGTGGAGATGCATAAAAATGTACAATAGCACTAAATATCGGTCCGGCACTGAAATATTTCACTGGTGGTTGTGTCGGCTGATTTTATATTCGAGAGCAGAGAATCGGGGACATGGGAATAGTTTGAGAGAAAACAGGAGTACGGAGAGATTTATCATCGTTATTTGTTCGTTTCCTCCTAATTCATTTACTCTGTTCGTTTTAGCAGACGCAGGAAAAGCACTAACTACCGGACACAGAAATCTCTGATTTGTTTTTGCTCCTTTGAAGGACGCTAAAAAGGCCACACATTTACATTTCGGATTATAACTCGTCATGAGAAAATCACGAACGCGAATAAATTGCCGAAAGCCCTTCTGATTAAACTGCTAGTTTCCTCGGCGTTATTGGAGGACGAGCCTGGGGCAGTCAGCAAGGGTCAGAGAAGAAGAAGCAGGGAAACGGTGCTGGGGGGTCAGCACGAGCGTCAGCCACGCACACGAGAAGGGAAACGCTGCTCGCACCGAGCGGGCACCGCTCACCTTACAATTAAGGCTGCAGTAATCATTCTGAAAGGGTTTCATTCTGGGGGTTTGTTGGGTTATCTGGCTATGAGCGGGATCTTCAGGGTCAGATCCGAAAGCTCTGCTCAGACTTGTGCTGTGCAGTGAAAAAACTATATGCACAATGAGCAGGTATGAAAGTGGTTTGCTAAAGAGGCTTAGTGATGGGTCCTGTGGCCTCATGCCTGCAGGGCTAGCGGTCAGAATCCTGCCCCTGGCTCTGTGTGCGGTTTACATTTTCTCCCTCAGTTTTTTGTGAGCTTGTGGGGATGGGTGGGTGAGTAAAAAGCAGAGTAACCCTGCCCGGGCCTAATTCCACCTCAGGCAGCATTATCTGAGCACTAAGGTCTATCTCGCAGGTCCTCTCCTCCCGAAATCAGAGATTGGCTGGCAAACGCAACCATTAAAAACACAACCACCATTTAGCTTAATCGCCATGGAGACAGCAAATTAAAAACGGCCCACACGTGTCCATGGAAACCAGGTATAGGATCAACACTCACCAGTTCATTAACCTCACAAACCACTGCTGAGAAAAATTCCCAACTCTCTCAAATCAGGGGGCACAGTAAATGTTGGTTTCCCCTATTGGAGGAAGTCAGTGAGTTTTTCATCCTAGCCATTAAGATCTTATATTTATCAATATAAACTCGTGACATGTCTTAAAATAAAAATGTCATCTATTTTCATAAATGAAATTTCCCTTACTCATAGGCAGAGTTTGATATTTGCACTGGGGGGGCAAAAAAAACACATCATACCTTATGCGTTACTGCACATACACTATACGGACAAAAGTATTAAAGTACCTCTCAATCACTGAATTCAGGTGTTTCATTCACACCCATTGCCACAGGTGTATAAAATCAAGACCTAGCCATGCAGTCAGATTTGTGAAAGAATGGGTCGTTCTGAAGAACTCAGTGAATTCAGGCCTGGTACCGCCATAGACGTCAGCTTTGCAATGAGTCAGTTAGTGAAATTTCTTCCTTGCTAGATATTCCACAGTCAACAGTAAGTGGTATTATTGCAAAGTGGAAGCTTTTAAGGGCAATAGAAACTCAACCACGAAGTGGCAGATCAGGTACAGTAACAGGGCGGGTCGCTGAGTGCTGAGGTGCACAGTGTGTAAAAGTCACCAACGCTCTGTTGACTCAATACCTGCAGAGTTCCAAACTTCCTCTGGCATTAACCCCGGCACAAAAACGATGCGTCAGGTGGTTCATGGAATGGACTTCCATGGCTGAGCAGCTGCATGCAGGCCACCAAGCACCAAGCGCAATACCAAGCATCAGATGAGGAGGTGATAAGCTCACTGCCACTGGACCCTGTAGCAGTGGAAACGTGTTCTGTGGAGTGATGAATCGCACAGTCTGATGGATGAGTCTGGGTTTGGCAGATGCCAGGAGAATGTTACCTGTCTGACTGCACTGTGCCAACTGTAAAGTTCGGTGAAGCAGGGATAATGGTATGGGGTTGTTTTTCAGGGGTTGGGCTTGGCCCCTTAGTTCCAGTGAAAGGAACTCTTAATGCTTCAGCAAACCAAGACATTTGGACAATTCCACTTTGTGGGGACAGTTTGGGGAAGGCCCTTTTCTGTTCCACCATGACTGTGCCCCAGTACACAAAGCAAGGTCCATAAAGACATGGTTGACATGGAAGAACTTGACTGACCCACACAGAGCCCTGACCTCAACCCCATCAAACACCTTTGGGATGAACTAGAATGGAGATTGCGAGCCAGACCTTCAACGTCCAACATCAGTGCCTGACCTCATAAACGCTCTTCTGGATGAATGGGCAACAATTCCCACAGAGACACTCCAAAATCTTATGGAAAGCCTTTCCAGAAGAGTGGCAGCTGTTATAGCTGCAAAGGGGGGGACCAACTCCGTACTGATGCCTATGGATTTAGAATGTAATGCCATAAAAGTTCCTATAGGTTGAATGGCCAGGTATGCCAACAGTTTTGTCCATAAAGTGTATCTGATCCACACATAACCAATTATTTTGTCTACCTGTATGGTGCCAACGCACCGCTTATGCAACAGTGCAAAGTGCTGGTCTTGCCAATTAATTGCAATTTCAACCCTTGCCCCCCCCCACCATGCCTTTACTGCTCGAATTTTCACATATTTAACTGGATTAAAAACTTACTGTTGACAGAGGCCATCAAAATATTTTGTTTAAATTTATTTGTAAAACACCCAAATTAGGCAGATAGTCCCTGCTAAAAAGCTTGGTTAATAACAGACGCTGTGTCAAGGGGCTACAAGTCATGGCTAGATCGGGACAGGGGGGCTGTCTGCCGCTTCCTTCCATCTCAGGAGTGGCCTGGGCCACTCAGACAGGCTACTGAGACACATGCCCCCCCAGCCCTGCAGGCCTGCCCATGCCAGGCTGTCCCCAACTTAGGTGGGCCCTCCGGGGGACAGTCATATGCACGGAGGGGACGGTCAGAACCCCACATCCCAAGCGCTCACCAGGCTCCTCCTCGTCTCCGGGATGGCGCTAACGTCCACGGGCTCCCTGTCGACGGCGCAGACAAAGCGCACTTCCGGCATGGCGATGGCGCAGATCACGTGCACCCACCTGTGTGTGTGGAGGGGTGGGGGGGGGGCACATTAAACAGTCTTCCACAGGATGGCAAATTCAGGCCATCAGGCGCTAACGAAGAAGTCACCGACTTCACACGTACTGACCTGCCGTCCGTAGTCATCTTCAGGGCCCCTCCGCGCAGAGTGCACAAGCAGCAGTCCTGAAGGAGCACAAGACACTGGCTGGGGAGCGCACCCAACATCACCACGGCAACCAGCACTAACCCTCATTCCAATACGGGTACCCCAGTCTCAGCAAAAGGCTTCATGCGTGTGACTCTGTGAAGCACCACTTCAACGCAAAAATCAAAAATTGCCTATAAACATGGTTATGATTTACCGAGTAAAGATGCCCAAATGGTGTAGTATTAATAGTTAACTGCACTTAGCATTCGGGTTAAATACTACTACAGCTGTGGGAAGCAGTTAGACCATACGGACAGAACGATGAGCTGCTGATAACTAGAAACAGGACATAAACAGCCTTGAGTGTCGCTAGTTCAGTGGACTGCAGCTGCTGTGCAGCGCTTTGCTGTTTAAACGACATCAGGGTTTTACTTCATTTTTTGTTATAAAAGACGAGGATTAAAACAATGCAAGCAATGGCGGACAACTTCTTCACAGATTTTACAAAGTGACGCCAACAATCTTGCATCCAGCCAAGGGTTCTGAGAGTGAGGTCAGTGCCGAATGAAGGACTCACCACTCTCCACGCGCCGGCTGTGCACCGGGAACACGTCCAGTCTTCTTTCGGCTTGTCGGTCCGGACACCGTAACAGCCTGGGGAGAAGGACCAGCTCACAGGTCACACCCTGATTATTACAAAGGGCATCTGCAGAACATCACATCGCACTACATCTATACAGAATCCAGGGGGACTTCTGAAGACTCACATGCAAATGAAAAAACATTTCTTCCATCCTCTCTCATATTCTGACCCTTTATAAGCAGTTAGCAGCCGTTGGGCAGCTATATGCAGAAGCGAGGCCTGCCAGACAGAATAGCTCCAGAAACCAGCCTTTCTCCCCTGATTTTTTCCAAATTATGCTGAATCAAAAAAACATATACGACTTGAGGGAAAAAAATCCAAAATACACACCGTTCTAATTTCAATTTTAATATTGCACTCTGCCACGTTTTAAAATTACATCTCCACCAACTTGATGAGCTTCTCTGATAAACAAACATTATTGTATTTTTGTAAGATTTAATAAATGGCTGCCCTAACCTGTAATACACACATAGCATAATAGAGACACATATAGCATACATGTATACATACTAGCTGGCGCACACACGGAGACATGGAGCACTACAATTACACCCTACCTATATCTCTGCATTATTCAGCTGTAACAACATCAGGCACGCTGGCACTACACTGGCTTTGCACACACGGTATTTTCTAACATTAGCTGCATTTCTGACAGTAGACCTATGAGGAGGATCACCATAGTTTGAAACATTCCTCAGAGAGTCTACACCAGCCAGAATCTGAGCAGATGACTGATGGAACGCTCCCGTCTACATCTCAGCTTAATTACAGCCCAGGGGGGGAAGCCCAATAGCTACGCTGGACAGCAGACGGCTCTCGTTATCGGAACGAGTGACATTGTCACTCCTTGAACTTTCCAGAGTACTTGGCCTGTGTTTAAACAATGCCCTTCGACCGAAAATGCACGGATATATGTCCACAATTACAACAATATATTAAATAAGTCAGTGAATCAGAAATACAAAGACCAATGGCCGCCAGTTCCCCAAACCACCCAGACTCCAGTTACCACAGAGCCGAATAAAGCCGGCAGAGGTATGTGATCCCAGAGCTCACACTCATCCGACACTAACAAGCCTCTCGACCCAGCGCTCCACGCTTGATGCCGGCTGACACACCGCAGAACAAGGAAATAAACAGCAAACAGGAAGTGTGACAAATTGGAAGGAAGTTTCCTGGCTTCTGCTCTTCATTAACACATGCCCGGCGCCCCAGACATCCATTATAGATCTCGCTGTGTCAGAAAGGATTGGAGGCCTACAGCTCAGCAGGGGAATAAGGCAGCAAACTGGCTGGCTGTGCATTTCCACGCTCTGCTCGCTTCTGTGAACAATAAAACGACCCGGGAGAAACCAAAGAGGGAGCAGCAATACTCGGGTGCAGTAAGGAATGGGGAGAAAATGCAGGCGGACTTTGTGCTG
Source organism: Mormyrus iriodes (assembly GCA_011763525.2). Lineage (NCBI taxonomy): Eukaryota > Metazoa > Chordata > Actinopteri > Osteoglossiformes > Mormyridae > Mormyrus > Mormyrus iriodes. Next base: position 3,576,327 of record JAAGVU020000032.1, read on the forward strand.
TGTGGTTTAAAAAACCAGGATATCCAGCTGCAGTGAAATCTGCGTTGGACGCTGCTTCCCTCTCCTGGAAGAGGCTGAGAGCCACAGAAAGGCACAGTCCAGGTATTTCTATCTTCATTTTTTTCACTCATTTAGACAACATTATCATTGAGGGAGCAATTCGACATCTGAACCTCTGGACCTGCAGCTACGCGATTCGCGGCGGCCACGGCGGGAGGCTGTCTCCGCAACGTTAGCGGCCATCGGCCAGCAGGGAAGCAGGTTTTTCCGTAATTTACCTTTTGTGTGTGATTCTTAGCGGCTCAGCACCAGGGATAATTTGTGTGTTCAGGAGTCTACAGCTATTTCAGACGCCTCGCAGCCTCCCGGTATTCTTTGGACAGCAGCCTATGAAATGACTTAAAACTTAACCTAGAAAATAAGTCTGAGTATTTAGCGAACCGCTTTGCATAGCATGATCACATGGGTGTGGATGGCGTTGAACTCAACAGGTTATGGAGATGCATCACGAGGCTGTATCAGGCAGATATCAACTCAGACGGACCAATCCAAGCGCTAATTGGCTTGAATAATCGGGAACATGGAAAAAGCCACAGGAGAACAGGCCTAAAACCTCTGTACTTCACACAAAGCACCAGCAGATTGGCTAAAAGGTCCGACCCCCTTAGAAAAGCCCAGAGGCGAAGGTGCCTTAGCCCCACGTGCAGCACTTACTGGCATGCACCCGCAGGCTGCAGGTGGAGCAGGACAGCAGCACACTGGTGCCGTCCTCCCCGATGTCGCAGTTGGCTGGCAGCGGTTCCGTATTATCGGTCCCTGAGCTGAAGCACATCTCGGGGACGAGCGGACGGGTGCAGCTGACAGTGGGGCTGACGGGGCCCTCAGCCAGGGGGACGGGCTCCTTCTGGGGCTGTCACGGGTAGGGGGGGGGGTCCTGGTGAAAGGAGGGTCCCGGCCCCTCAGCACCGCAACCGCTCCGGAAAACTCAGCCCAGCTCGACCATGCTCGTGGCCGCCGTGCACTGGCACAGACAGCCTGGATGCCCCGCCCACTGTGCTATGAGCGATATTATTACCGCCGAGGACTGGGTATGGCATACTGTCAGGATGCAACGAGGCCAGTTACTGAAGGCACCTTAAAATCCATTTTCTTTGACTCAGCGCAGCTGAATTAGGAGCAAATAACGGAGCGTCTTGTTAGCCTTCTCAGAAAATAATGAGCTCCAATATTACTCTTCCTAATTATCATTATTTTACTTCACCACGATGTTACATACAGACCTACTGTTCAGGAAGTACAAATCCAGACCAAGATTTAGTTTCACCCAACCATTATAAAGTCAGTTTAAATTTATGCACCAGTATAAAGTCACAGAGTACTCAACTCAAGGTTGGTTGAAACAAAATCTTGGTCTGGAGTTTTACTCTCTGGACCTGAACTACCAACTTCTGTATTAAAATCAATGAAGTTATTAAGATAACCATAGTAAACGAAATGCACACAGGACGACTTCTCCTTACTTGCGTGTAGGGGGAGAACAGCATGCAGATGGCACAGAAAGGGTGCAGGGGAGCTACAGCTGCGTTGAACCGCCGCTCCGCCAGGAAGTCAGGCAAATGGTTCTGCCTCAGGGGCCATTGGCCCTTCTTCATTTCTTGTCCAGTGTCACCCTCTACTGGTAGGGGCGAATGCAGCTCTAAGGGGCAGCAGAGCAGAAAGGCAAGAGTAAGGACTGGACACAAAAACAGGCACAATGCACTCACACACCCAGTTGAGCACAAGCCTTGATGAAACAGCTGGGGCGGCAAGGGATCACATGGACATACTCCAGCTTGTCATCCACACTTTCTAACGATTCCCTCCATCCTCTAACCCATACCCACCCCCCACCCGCCGAAGGAAACACAGGCCTGACAATCTTTCGCTGCTACCAGCCAAAAGTGACACTGTAAGCAGGTAATTGGAGTCATGATCCCTCAGATCAATAAGTGTCAGCTACGGTAAATCATCCATAAAAAAGAGGGATCACAGAGAGAAAAGAAGGGCAGAAGAAAGGAGTGTGACAGAGGAGCCAGGCCGCATGTGTACCTGTTTAAAAATTTAAACAAGGCCCAGCGCTGGCAGGAAGGATGATGGGTATAAACCAAGCAACAGTTTTGCTTCATGTAGCCATTTTTGGGACTGGTTTCACAAAAAAACTGATGAATTATGAAGGAACAAATAACCACTGTGAGCACTGAGGTACTTGTTCTCACTGCTCTTTGCTTTGCCATTGTGGATCATATATGCTATATGGACAGAAGCCTGGGGGCACCGGGCCATTACACCCACAGGAATCTTCATGCATCCCATTATAAATCCATAGGCATCAGTATGGAATTGCACCAAGCAAGGTCCATAAAGACATGGTCGGTGTGGAAGAACTTGACTGGTCCGCACAGAGCCCTGAAACCAACCCCACTGAACACCTTTGGGATGAACTAGAACGGAGATTGCGAGCCAGGCCTTCACGTCCAACATCAGAAAATTCCCACAGTCACACTCCAAAATGTTGTGGAAAGCCTTCCCAGAAGAGTGGCAGCTGTTATAGCTGCAAAGGCGGGGGGGGGGGGGGGGCGACGCCCAGCCCCATACTGATGCCTATGGATTTAGAATGGGGTGTCATTAAAGTTCCTGTGGGTGTAATGGCCAGGTTTCCCAATACTTTTGTCCATATGATGCGAGTGTACGTGTACTCAAACACACACATTAGCCATTTCATTCATCCAGTCCCCACCCTCCTATCCTGGTCAGGGTCGCGAGTGGCCTGGAGCCTTTCTCTGGGGTACACCCTGGACAGGATGCCAGTCCATCACAGGGCACACCTACACCCACACTCTCTCACACCATGGGCAATTCACAGACATCAATTATCCTAACTGCATGGAAACTGATACAGCAGGAGCTCTCAATGTGTCAGGCAACTATACTGGCCCATATCAGCCAGGATAACACACCACAACACACAATATAAAATAACATATAAAAGACACAGCGCAGCATAACAGAACCTTGACAGCAGCCGGTCTACCTTCATCGCTGGAGGGCTCCTGCTTGACGATGGAGAGCGGAGAGCGCATGGGAGGCTTCCCAAAGGGGTGCCGACGACTCTTCTTCACCTCCATGCCCATCTTCATCACCTCCATGCCCATCTTCATCTTCGTGTACGATGAGGTGCTCGACTACGAAGACGGACATTGGACATACGGTCATGACCCAGAAAACATTGCAAAAGTCAATACAGGGAACACGGGGCTCGGGCAACACTGGGCTCAATGTCTACTCAGATTCTACTTCAATCCACCCTGGGCAATGCAGAAAATAACCTTATTCAATATTTTTTCAGCTCAAAAGAAAGTTATTTGTGCTGAATTCAAGCTGGATGGCTGGGGTAGGTTAATGGCAAGAGACTGAAAACCACGTCTTTTCATAAAGCTGTGCTTCATCTTGATATAGCTATTGAGTATGTCGGAGCAGCATGGCGAGACGGAGGTAGGACACGCCAGTGACGGAGAGGCCGTGGATCAACGTGGCCGAAGGTTATCTGCATTAACTTTTGGGTTAGTTCAGAGCATGTACATGCGCCCGAGGTCATCCTTGAGCTAAGCAGCTCACGGAAGGTCCGCGAAGCTTTTACCTTACTCTTTTCAGCTCTGCCCTCTGCTGGCACCTCGGTATCACTGCCCTGGGCGCTCTGACCCTCGCTCATCCTGCAGGTGGCGAACTGCTCGAAGGCCTCCTGGAAGGACAGGTTCCCCTTGGGCGCCAGGCTCTTTTTGGCCTTGGTGGTTACAAACAGGGTGGGGATGATAAGGTCCTCACGCCGCCCCGCACCCATGGATGCCACCAGCATCTTGCTTGAATCTTCGCCCTCGTCCACCAGCTGCTTCTTCTTCTTTTTCCTCTTCTTCTTCTCACCAGTCGACGTCAGCTGCTGCGGGTCCGTCTCAACGTCCTGACCTGGGAACAGAAGACCATAGAGTTAAGATCAGGAGTACTGACCACAAATGGGGGGCAACACAGACTCACTGATCGCTTCCATCCTCTGCGTTCCTACCTTCTCCTGCAGCGGCAGACAACGCCTGCCCCTGCTCCTCCCTTTCGAGGGCCTCCAGCGTCTTCAGGGCCTCGCGTGCCATCTTCTCCTCCCTCTCCTTCCGCCTCTGCACCTCCTTCTGTTCCACCTGCCGCTGATACTCCACCAGGTCCAACTCGACTCCTGCTTCCATCAGGACCTTCACCTCCTCTGGCCTCAGCCTCCGTAAATGCTTCCTCTTTTGCAGAGCCCTGCCCCAAGTACAGATGTGACCTGCCGCGGAGCCGACCTGATCGCGATCACGTAGGCCTGCACCCTTCTCGGCCAATGCCTACAGCGCGCCTTTAGACAGAACGATATGGGTCCCAGAGTTTCACAAGGGGACATGAACCAGCGGTTTGCCATTTCTACATTCGAATGCAAATGAAGAGGCCACAAGTTAATTGTGTTTGCGCAGTGCTCCAAGTTTCTGGTCTTTAAGTCAAGAGTACGTCCTCGCTGTGGCTGACTGCCTTCACCATCTGCTTCACCATCCTCACGGTTGACTGCCTCTGAGATAAGCTGAGACAGGAAGGCCACTCACTAAACACCTCGCCATATGACTAACCCTTGCATGTTTCTCGCTACCGTTACTGATATTGCAGCTTCTAGTATCTGCTGTTTCACAACAAAACATGGGTACACACAATATTACATATTAAATATATGCATGCAGCACGCAGGTCTATAATAGCAAAGCATTTTAACCTAACAGTGACCTGTAAATGACAGAGGAGTCATGTTTATGCTGCGTGTTGTGAGCAGTGGATTAGGCCATGTGCATTAATCAGCACCGTGGGCATATTCACGTCATGCACAAAGGCCAAGCTGAGAATATAGGAAAAAGAGCTTCAGTTCCTCTCCACCACTCCCATCTTTCAATCCAAGCATCTACTTCTGTCTTCAGACTCCTTCCCAGAACATATCTCACAGCCAAAAAAATAAATTAAGAAAGGAAGAGATCTCCGAAGTCCAAGAACACAGCGTTCACGCCGTGCACATTTAATCTGCTCCGGTGCCAAAATTACATTCGCGTGAGCCAGAGGACGACATTCGGAACTGAAAATATTGACTCATCCACTCTTTATCTTCACTTATGCAAATCAGCCGAACGGTTAATCAGAGGAGGGTGGGAACACGTGCAGGGAAGGCGGTAATAAAAAGAGGATCGAATTAATACAGCGCTGCACACTGAGGCTCTCAGACAACGGCACTGAGCAAAGCTTTCCTCCCAGCAACTGCCACGCAGGCGGCTCTCTGACAGATACAGCCTGGGCGTAATTAATTTGGGGCTAGTACCTTTGGCTTATCCCACTGATAAATTATCCCGACTAAAACCCATAGAAAACCTAATTAAGCTTTAGTGATATGTTCCCAGTTTGTCTTTGGTTGGCATCAAGCTGGATTTTAATACACAGGCATCCACCCTAAACAGGCAAACTCATCAGCTATTCACTCAAAGGTGGGCCAGTTAAAATCTGCACGAATCAAGGTACACGCAGCCCCACACGGACACTTACTAAGTGCAAATTACACCCCTGACTTGTCTCTGGGAAAACTGGGATGACTCACACACCCCCAGTCAGAGTCAGAGTTAAACTCACAACCTCAGAAGAGAGAGCCAACAATCAAATGTTCCATTAACATTCGACCGGGTTTGGATCTGAAAAGCCCTGGCATGAGGATGACCTCAGAGTCACGCTTGTCTAACTGCTGCGGGACCACATAGGCTCCACAGAAGCGATGTCATTCAGAAGGATCTCCTAGTAGAGTTAATAAAGGATTACCTTTAACCTTACCATCAAAGGAAATAATGACTAACACTTTTGCAAGCAATCATTCATTTTTATCACAACACACCCATGTCAAGCGCCTTGGGGTGACTCTGTTGTGAAAGGCGCTATATAAAAATAAACTGAATTGAACTGAATTTAGGCATAAGAAATCCTATTTTTACAAATATTTATATTATGTTTTTAGCTAAAGCAATTACACTCACATGCCTTTGCTAAATGTCCAACTCTGAAACCTTCCTTCGACCCGATGTTTTTCAGAGAAAGTCTTACTCTTATTCCTCTGTCCTACTTGGTACCTGCAATAAACACGACCAGATCCATGCAGATAACTGTGTACCGCATTCTGCTTCTGACTCGAGAGATATTGCAGGAGAGCTGGCTGATTGACGGTCATGCACTAGGGCAGGAGTCAGGTCCTGCGGACTGTCTGCAGAGAGCAAGCAGCCACAGACTTCAATGCTGCTCCCAAGAGATCTGAAGACTCACTGACACGATAAATGAAAAGCCTTTGTACCACGGTAGCTGTGACTCTGGATCGGAGAGCAAGTCTGATCAGTTACCAGCATAAATTCTGTCCCATCTGTAAGTCTTGTCAAAAGATAGGTGTACTGTAAATGCGTGAGAGTAGTTATTTACTTATAATACAGAAATGAAATGTCTGAGTGTAACTAATAGCAGCCGACTATTGAGAGTGTGATAAAAGCCATGGGAGCATCAGTCCTGAACTCTGTTGTGTTTGTGACCCATAAACCTGCAGTGTCACCATTTCTGGTGCAGTGGTAAGAGCCCTATCAGGTGGGCGGAGCCTCACCTATACAGCAGTCTCTCCCGATACTTCACCCGTTTTACCCTCCAAAGCTCCAGCTCGGGGCTGCTGATGGCGGTGGGCTTCAGGTGGTCCAGCACGGTCACATCTTTGCCCAGCTTCCAGCGCTCATAGCGGTCCGGCTGTAGGCAGCGCACGAACACGTCCATGGAGATCTTCACCATGTCCCTGCGACAGGTGCACTGCGGGGAGATCACAGAATGTAAATGGGAAACCGGGAGGCAAGGAGGACAACCAGGGCCAGAATCAGCCTCCAAAGGAGGAGGTTAATGCCCGAAACAGGAAACCACGCAATACAGAATGTGAAGTTAGACTGTGACCGTTCTATTTAAAGGCTAAGAAAATAATGAGCTTATCCCATATCCATCCATCCATCCATCCATACTTCCAACTTCAAAGTGCTTCTTCGAAGCAGGGTTGCTCGGGAGACGGGAGTCTTTCCCACTGCAGATGGGGCACCAGAATAACCCCAAAGTGAGTTTGGTCTACTTAAAATCCTAAAAGCACATTCCAAGAAAAAGTTTAATAAATAACAAAATAATTTTGAAAAAATAATTACTTTTTCTATACTTTAAAAACAATTATGCACAACAAAAACTGCATTAAATTAGAATCAATTGTCTATTGTTTCAGTGAATATGCAATCTTACAGTCGTTTCGCAAACCCAGCAAAGAAGATGTAAAAACAGTGGCGCAGCCGTCATTCCGTACGCGGCCATGACGGGCATTTCATCAACGACCTCATGAGCCCAGGGAAAGCAAAACGAGCAAAAAGAAGTAATATTACCCACAAAATAACAGCAGGTTTGCTAAACACTTTCAATCAGTGCAGCTGAACACTTCTTTAAATCGGGATATGACCTCAATTACTGCGACTAAATTGAGCAGACAAGCACCATTCAGGCCGTATGTTAAAAAATCAAACGGTAACACTTCAGGGGGATACTACGGGCTTCAAGCAGCAGGGTGTGATTTCATTACACGTGTATGATGTTCAGAATTTTAATATTTTTTAATTTCTGCATTTCTTTTGATGTAAATGAAAGTGCATCGCACACAAGGTAGCTGTGTGTATCCAATGTGTGCATCAGTAGAATTAATGCCCAGTATTGGCGTATAAGCTGAATGAAATTCAGATCAGCGATGTCTCTGTGATCTTTTTAGCGACGATGTGTTTCGAAATGCAAGACTTAATGGACAAAACTCTGTGGATCGAAAGGGACGAAAGAGGGGAAAGTAAAACTAATTTTCTTTGAGACCCAGGCGAGTTATTACATTTCTGCTTTATTTCCTGAACTGCGCTGAGAGCCTTATGTTCAATTACGGAGAACATTCTTCAGCGATGGGCAGAGGCAGACGGGGCGAGCAGAGCTTGGGTGTGAAAAGGAGGGGAGGGCTGTGCGGGGAAATAACAGAAGACAGCAAGTGCGGTATACCGCAAGGCAATATCGCCGCGTCATTTTAGCGGCCCGTCCTGGAGCGGCAAGGCATCCTGTGAGCCAGTCTGCACACTCCAGTGGGGGGACACGACGATGCTGACGGCCAACGCGGAAAAGACAAACGGACAGGAAACAGGAAGACAGAGAGCTACGTCCTGTGAATGACCTCGTTTCTAAGCTTGGAACAATGAGATCTCTGTTTTCTATAGACTGACATGTCAGTTTCCTCAGAATAAACCTCTTTTAATATTTACGTGTTTGGTGTACCTGCTTGGTAGGGAGCTGAATGCTTATTTTCTTTTCCATTAAATATTTTTAAATAGCTTTTTTTTTTTTTTTTAATTATCAAGGGCCAAACACCATGTAAGAGAAACAGTGAGCTTTGAAGGGTTTCCATCAGAAATTCGCAGGTTAGTCTGTAGGGGGCGCTGATGCGGCAGCTAGCTGACATACTCCAGTCTGGTAAAAAGCTTAGCCCCTCCCTAAAATCATATCCAGTATATTTTGCTGCTTTGGAATTCCTACTCACAGCTGGGAAATGACACGACTCACAGGGAGGGCACCTTTCCAGACACTCAGGACGTAGGCTGTGTACCCGCTCAGTGTTTGAGTAACAACTACACAGCACGACATCCATTATGACGCGGAGAATTTCATTCCAAACCAGAAGACCCAACCCAATGAGCCCAACAGCTCTACAATCCTTCTCACGAAGCGCAGAGGCACAGGCTACACATGGAAGATGACGCCGCGGTCGTCCTAATGAAATACCTGAGAAATCACGCAAGGAGTGACCTTGCATTTCTCCAAAATAATGGGCCAAGAAACTTTTACGTTTTGGCCCCATTTTATGTATGGACAGCTTAACAAATCCCACTGTAGCAGGGAGCAAGGAGAGGCTTTGGGTACTGAGCAATAGCCCAATCAGCTCTGCTATGGGATAAAACCGCCAACTTTATACATGAGAGAACGACGGTCGGCACATGGCGGTCAGTGAGTACACACACGTGTGTCTGTGTGAGTACCACATCAGCAGGGGATGAATCTGTAGCCATGGTTACAGAGACTTCACTAATGAGTGCCGTCATTAGGACCAAAGCCTGCCAACTCAAACAGCTCATGATTGTAGCGTTTTAATGTAATTGACTCTGTACTTCACTGATTAAAAGAAAACCGCATTCCATTATATGAACAAACAGGAAAATGGAAAATAGACACTAAACTATATACATTCTCATGGAGAGCTTACGAGTACTGCCAACCATCTCCTGCTGAATGGCAGATAAAGGCGTGTTTGAGGAGGAAACCGCACACCAGTGCTAACTCCACCCGCCGTGCCTTCCCAGCAGCAGAAGCCACACTGAGTTTACCAGAAGCGTACACGTCTGGCTCTTCAGAGCAAACTTTCCTTTTGACATAAGAAAGGGCATCCGAGACAGCCGAAACCTGGGCTCCCTGCCTTTCTGTTTCCCACTAGAGTGAGACAACAAGGCAATCAATGTATTGCGGTATTACAGTGACATTTGAACAGAAGGCGCTAAAAAAAGAAACAGGAATGAAATGGAGTGCAGTCTGGTGGAAGGAGCAGCCGCTCAGCCGCGCACAGACAGAGCACCATCTCTTAGGCCGCCTCAAAGCGAAAGCGCCGCAGTTATTCCTGCCATGGAGGTGTATCGCTTACACCAGCCCTCCTACACATAAGCAGCAGCTGTCAGGGAGCGGGCCACAGCGAACACGGTGGAGCATTAAGCAGGTCGGGCCATGCGGCTGCTCCGGGGGGCTGCCTTCCCCGCAAGGGCTAGCGAGACGTCTTTTAAAGTCAGGGCTCTGTTTCGGTCTCAAGGTGAAGCTTCCTTAACATCCCATCATGATCTCCCTGGCGAGGCTTTAAAGGCAGCTTCAGCGAGCGCTGAGGCACTGAGAAGGGTGGATAAAGGAGCCGGACGGATGAAACAGCGGGACACGGGCGGACGAGAGGGCGGGGCACGGGCGGATGACAGGGCGGGGCACAGGCAGACGACAGGGCGGTGACAGGGCGGGGCACAGGCAGACGACAGGGCGAGACACAAGCAGACAACATGGCAGTGACAGGGCGGTGACAGGGCGGGGCACGGGCGGACGACAGGGCGGGGCATGGGCGGTGACAGGGCGGGGCACAGGCAGACGACAGGGCGAGACACGAGCAGACAACATGGCGGTGACAGGGCAGGGCACAGAGCAAATGAGGAACAATGAGGAAATGCAGCAAACTGAATGAACATCTCATGCTCTGCTAATTCAATAAACCTTGCTGAGCATGTGTTGGGCGTAGGTTGTCATATGATTGGTTGAACTTTTGTTCATTTCTGTAATGTGATTGGCTGATGCATGCTACCAAGAAATATCCCTTATCAACAGTTTAGCCATGTTTCGCATTTAAAATTTATATGATCGATAAGTCGATATTTCATTTATATCACCCAGCCATCAAACACATCATCCAAATAAATATGACTGTGGAACACATACATGAGGGTATGTCTGAATTTCACTTGATGCAGCAATCATTTTGCTTTAGATATTTTCCTCCTAAGTAGCCTTACAGGGCACTCTGTGTCTCAGCTAAGCCAAAAACAGCAGGCCCCCAGAACGCTTTATAGTTCAAATTTACAGACCAATGAGATGAAAAATGTCCCACAATGCATCACGGTGGTCTTGTACTTCAGCGAAGACTCCTAAAAGATTAACTGAGAGCTTTGGGGTAACCAAAACAGCCAGGCTCAAGCGCCACCAGAGTGAGGCTGGGCAGCACGGTGACTCCTCGCTGTGACGGGGTGAACGGCAACACATGGCTACACGTGCCACAGGCCGCGACCGCTTGACGCTGACCTCATGGCCTCCTCAGTCCTCCATGTTTAACAGCAATTGTGGGGCCATAGCAATCAGATGGGCTAAAGACCCAGCCCTCTTTGTCATGGCAAACACGGTGAACAAGGAACAGGAGAAAAGGGTGAGAAATATCCAGGACAACTGGAAGTCAGGGCATATATGCAAGAGGATGAGTAAACCTCCGACATTCGGACTCTTCCTCAAGATGTGAGCCTGCTCAGCACATTCCTGTTGATTTTGGAGGGAAAGGGGAGCCAATTCATCTAGACAATCATGGGCAGCAGAGGAGAGCAGCCCAGCCTGCTTTGGCAAGTCAGCGTTATGCCGCGGGGGCAATTAATGAAACAATTTCGGGAACAGGTTGGGGAGTGTCTCCTCTATTCATTTCCCATTTTAAAAATGCCCTGAGTTGCAGTTATGATCATAACGCCATTTCTTATGTGGAGGCACGTAGCCACACAGTAAAATAACAAGTTGGAAACTCCCTTAAAATTTGCTCAAATCCAGCTACATCTACCAAGGGGGACCACCTCCCTAACCCCCCGTGAAATTAATTTCTGCTCATGGGAGAGAGCCATCAAAAAAATGTGTAAATTACCCAGAGAGAAAGCAGAGCCTAAGCAAAAGGCAAAGTGTGGAGGAAGACGCTGGGTAACGGGTCACAGCGCAGCATCTCAGGGGCTCCCTCACACCCGCCTATGTTCCGGAATTTCATGCTCACCGGCACCGCAACTTACGCAGCAATGACCCAGCCCACACGGTAGCTTAAAGAGCCCACACTCGCTCCACATTCCCTCCCAATACTGACAACCAGGAGCGGCCCGGTAAACATACAAGCCTGAAGATGATTCATGTGGGACAGCTGCTTAAACCTACATAACAGACTACATAGTATGCTTGAAACATTCATTTTTATTTAAAATTAAGTTTTTAAAAAAAAAGGTACAGTGTGCTATAAACTGGACCAGGTTAAAAAGCTAGAACATGGATGGATGGATGGATGGACTGTATGAGTGCGTGGCATGTGGTGGACAGGCTTCGCCCAAGGTGACCGTACAGGATAAGCGGTTATTTAAGATCGATGGCTGCTAAGTATGTCCTCAGGTGGATTACTGGGATCATTATTTTAAAAGAAGATTTTGGATTTTCTTGTGGATTCATCCCCCCTCTGGCACTGGGCGAGTGCGTCGGACAAACCGTCTGCTGACCTGGGTGGCCATCTTGCCGTAATCGATCCAGCGCAGCGTGGCGAAGTTGGTGGACTCTGCGCAGTTGAAGCCATGGTTGAAGCCGGCATGATAGCCATAGGGGAAGGTGATCATGAAATCCCCCGCCTCCTGTGTGACCTGCACCAATGAGGGGAGAGGGTTCGAGATGCAAGCACCTGTGACCAATCAGGGAGGAGGAGAAGGGGATGGGATGGTGGAGTAGAAAGGGACCTGCCTCCCTACGGCTTATTTAATGGTGACATATCATCTCTCTGTTCGCTGCAATAAAGCCACATTTTTAATCATACGGCCATAAAGGTCACGGCAGACAAACAGTTAAACCTATAATGAGCCCACAGTGAAGCGCATCATTACACAGGCCTTCCACCGGGGGCACCCTAATCTGGTAAATTAAGTTGCAAATTATGCCTAAAAGTGAAATATAAACACGCTTTGATGCAGATGAGGGGACGTGACAAAAACAGATCACAGGGGGCCCCCCGCGGACCCGCCATGGGCAGCAAACACGGCCGATCAGGAGCTTTGCGTCCAGCCTCATTAGGATTGGGGGAGAAGGAAGCTCAGCAACACCATCCACCAGGGCTACGGGGGCCCAAGAGCAGCGGGACAAGTGCAATTAGGAAGAGGCCCAAGAGCATGGCAGGCACGGACGGGCTAGTTAGAGTTATCCATCTCTTAGGGAGACGAATGGATCACAGCCAACTTGTTTGTTCAGAGCCATTAGGAAATAAGTAAAAAAAAATGACTGTTTGCTCCCCCTGCCCCACCCAGAAACCCAGTGGGTAAAGAGTGATAGACATCAATCTCTGCACTTTTAACGTACGAATTCATTTAAAGAATAGATGCTACCATTAGTGGTTAGCGCTGTCACCGTTTTACAGTGAATCCAGTCTCATAATCTGCAGTGTTATCAGTCATTATGCAAAACTAAAGCCGACTAGGGCCTGTGTTCCGAATCTCCGAATGAACGTTATGCCATTTTCTCCCCTGGCGTCAAGTCCTGAAGCTGAAAGTGGCCATTCTGAGTCAAAGTCATGGTGGCTCCCTTTCAACTCACCGCTGGTCGCCTACGGGACTTACCAAGCCGGAGAGATTATCCTGTTAAACTAAGCGGTAGTTAAAGGCAGAGTGTCGCAGCAGAGCGTGAGTGTAAAGCCAACTCAATCCTAACCGCATGTCTTTTTTAATTACAGTGAAGAACAAACCAGTTCTTACTGATCTCCACTGAAGGGAATCTGCTTTAACTAAACACAAAACTGAGAAACAAAACAGTCACATTAAATTTGACTTACGCCAGCAAATGCTCAGAATAAAGAATTTTGTTTGTCTCCTATAAACTGATTATATTCACTTTTAATCCTCAAATACCACAAGCAATTCAATCATTTAAAATGGGAACTATCCCCAAGGGAGGCGAGGAAAAATTAACAAGATTAAATCCAAATCGAAATTTGCAATAAAGCCAATTGCAACTTTACTGTGAGATGTATGGTGCAATGTGTACGGCAGACATCAGGAATCCACAAAGCCTTGGGCAGCTGTGAACATAGAGGCTGCCACCATTTTACACATTCATCTCTCATTATAGCAGATAAACCAAAAAAAAAAAAAAACAATAGAGCATAACAGTAGCGACAGCACTAAAATAGATATGTACACATACAAACAAGCAAACTGCACATTAAATTTCAAGTTTATTTCTTTAAATACAATAGGGACAAATATCAGAGGGCCGTATGCAGTACAACAGGTTAGGACTCATGATCAGATGATCACCATTTCGAATCCCGGGGCCAGCAGATAGATGCCGCTATTGGGCCCCTGAGCGAGGCCCTTAACCCCCAGCTCCAGGGGTGCTGCACGCTGGCTGACCCTGCGCTGCAACCCCCCAAGCTTGCCTCCACCTGCATGCGTCTCTGTGTGTCTCATGGAGAGCAAGATGGGGATCATAAAATATCACTGTTCTGTTGTATTTAATCAAAGTATAATTTGTCCTGAATCATTTCAGCAATATATGAATGTAAATGTGAAACAGGGGGAGATGATACACACCCGATGCTCAGTTTTACACATGCATGTTACAGATTCTCCAGTTTCAAAGTGGAAGCTGGATCGGAACGCACCTCCTGCAGACGACAGCACTGAATAACACGTTAAAGGCTTTAATGGGCACAGCGTGTACACCTACCCTGTCGAAGGGGATACTGTACTTCTTCAGTATAGACGGGGAGATCAGGGTCATCTTGTGCCGAAGGAAAGCATCACAGCCTTGCGAACTGCCGGGGAAAAATCCTGGAACAAGGGGGGGGGGGCAAATTCAAATCTACAGGCCACCAGGAGACAGAAGCAGTGACCCATTGGCTGTGCCCAGAGCCGGGCATCTACAGAAGGAAACAGCAGGGGGACAGAAAAAGAGGAGAAGAAATCGACGGCCGGGCGACATAAGGGGTTCTGCATGTTAACGGGATCCAGGCACCAGGCACAGCAACGGGCAAACAAAGAGGCAGGAACAGCACAGCCACTCACGAGCAAACCGGAGGACAAACAGGCCTATTCACAAGTCACTCGAGCACTTGAAGAACTTATACCAGGCAATATAAAGCCCTGCCCTGGTAATCTGACAGTACTGAGATAGAGAATATCAAATTTTACTGTCTACTGACCCAGCGAAAGACCCCGTCGTTAAAACAAATCACTCAAGAAAATTCAAAAGGGTGGAAATCTATTACGGAAACGGCATTGCTCTTTGAATAAATTGTTCTTTGTGAGAAGAGAAAAGAAGGTATTTATTATATTAAAGATAGGTCAAGAATTTTCTGCTTTGCAGCAACGTTAGTTTTATTATTACAGCAGACGTACGGCAATATTAACTCTCTACGCTCGTAATAAAACACATTTCATTAATTAGTCTTTAAGGTAGTAAGCTAAATGCTCACATAAAAACATTCCTTCTTCTGGAAAAGAAGCCAAGCTTCCAAGTGCTGCAACATCACAAGTAAAACCTTTTCAACGATTAAAATTTGGTTTCTATGGCAGGGCCACTCCGGCAGTCTGACGCGTGTTTGGTGTGACCCTTCGAAACAGTCAATGCTAGAATAACAAAGCATCAAAAAATAAATAAATAAAATCCTACAATGGCCTCTATAATTAAAAAATTAAATATTTAAACAATTATAGCAGGTGTATAATTATCATGACAGTTACAACACTTTATCCTCCTTCACCTGCCAAATGAAAACTAATTAAAACTCTTGAAGCTGTAAATTAGAGGCTTTCCCCCAGGGATTAAATGCTAGACATTATATAAAGTGTAGCAATACAGCACACATGTGCAGCACAGCCCAGAAGGCACATCCTGCTTCCATGCCAGCAACTGGAGGCCGAGATGCAGTCATCCTTCACTCCCTCTCTCTCTCTCTCGAGCATTCACTTCTGGACGAACCGTTCCATATTAAAGAAAAACCACAAATAAATAAGGATTAATGGAAGCCGCCCAGTATTCCTAATTCCCCCCTAGTTCCAGCCCGGTGCCCCCTGCTAACAGCAGGGCGCACAGAGCAGAGAGCCGGCTACCTCTGACCGCTACCGCCAAGCGCTGAGACAGTGTGACCCGAACAGAAACTCCAGCACTGCCTATTTACTCCTTTCAACGGTTACAGACGGCACGTCCCGCTTTGCCATACGAGGTAATAACGAAGCTCATTGTTAAATATCTCACAGAATCCATTAAATGACACACTGCCCTTTCAGCAGAGCTTATGCAGAAGGGAAGGCATAGTGTCACAGGACGCAAGGTAGAGATACACCCTGCATGGAATTGCAGTCCGTCACACGGCGAATACAGATACACACTGCCTCACAGTCACACACGCGGGCTATTTAGCAATATCTATTCACGTTATGACAAGGATTTCTGGACTTTACTGCAGACTCCACACACATTAAAATAAAAGTTATATTCCTGCATACGTGTGAGTGCATAAAAAAAAATGCCTACACAGAGTGAGATTTATAAGCAAGTATCAATACTGAGCCCCTATAGGACCTGTTTATCATTAATGTATCATTTATGGGTGTGTAAAAAAATATTGTATAATATAAATATTAAATATTTCAGAGTGCACTGGTGCCATTTGGCAACACCGTTTCAGCAGCTGCACCCTCATAATTATGTCATCAGTTCAGTTTTCCGAAGCGTTTTCCCCCGCGGACACAACAAAACATCATGGTAAAGCGCTAAAATAAAATGCCACTCGCTATACGTAGTCACCACGCATGCTATAACGAAGTATGATCCCCACACAGTCTGAGAAGTCTCCCTTCTGCAGCCAGGGGGCGCTGCGTGAATCAGCCCAAACAGAGCAGCACCCACACAAACCCTTCCGATATTTAGACCCCTGTGCAACAAAACCTGGGTCATGAGTATAGCGCATGACAAACGTTCAAGCTTCACTTTGAGCAAAGCATTCGAAAAAAACCAAAGGACATCATGCGGCTGCTTACAACAAGCAGCCATTATTTCTGTCGCTGGGAAATAAGCAGGTGCAGGACAGCTTTAACAGCTGCCATCACTGGCAGGCGATAATACCGCGAAAACCGCGGCGTTAATCTCCACTGGTGAGCCTCATTTAAGACTGTGTTCGCTGCTACTACTAATGTGGATGACAAATGGGGGAATTCAAACACTATTATTGCAGTCTCCCATCTAAGGACATTTTACACCAGAGAAACAAAGCAGAACACAGAAAAAGCAACATACAAACCACAGGTAGTGCAGCCCCCCCCCGTGGCCTGCCCCCCTGCTCCGTTCCAGGCTGGCAACCTGATCCTGACAGCGGGGAGCTCCCCAGTCACCTTCATTCACCTCAACCCACCCCCCACCAAGGGCCAAGGAGCAGTTTAACAACTGGGAGGTGGCGACAGAGGGGGGTGAAATTTGCCGACTGGGGGGGGTTTCTCTGTAAATAATTGTCGATTTTGCATGATTGTGAATTTTGGTGTGATTTTACCAAGGGGTACTGGGTTAAATTTGTCGGCTGGGGTGGGGGGCCCGTGTGATGAGCCCTCCGCCCCGCACCTCCTCTGCTACCACCCCATCCTCTCTGCATGTGATCCATCTCCAATCCATCTACTCTGCCTAAAAGGAACGACAGTTCATTAAAGATTAAAAGCAGAGGGATAAAAAAATACTGAATGGCCTCTTTAAATACATGAAAGTCTTTCGAATCTGGGAGGGGGGAGTCTGAGCGGAGTGGGACATCGCTGTCCATCCCCGAGAGGCGCACTCTTC
This sequence comes from Mormyrus iriodes, assembly GCA_011763525.2. Lineage (NCBI taxonomy): Eukaryota > Metazoa > Chordata > Actinopteri > Osteoglossiformes > Mormyridae > Mormyrus > Mormyrus iriodes. The sequence goes on from JAAGVU020000032.1 coordinate 3,593,889, forward strand.
GCGCGGGAGCGCAGCGGGCACCACGTCGCCCCCTTGCCAGTCTTCTAGTGCGGCTTGCTCGCAGGGAATCTCCCCACATGCCGCGTGCCACGGATAACGGTGAAAATTATGCTCGGGGGAGGGGCGTCGTTATCAATTAGCATTAAGACGCCGGCGGAGCCATACTGCTTTCCCTGCGGCGGTATTAACTTTGCTCTTAATTCTCCCTTTTGTATTCGGAATTAACCCACCCCCCACGCACACACCCCAAAAAGGTGGTCCGTAACTGTAATAATGCCCCGCTGTAAAGGAGACAGCCGCGCGCACCGGCCGAATGACAAACGCACGTGGGGGGCGGAGCCGCATCTCCGTGGAAACGGCAGGATGGGAGAGAGGAAGCCGAGCAGAAGGTGTGACGCGGTCGGAGCCACAGTCTGCCGCGGCAGGCCGCTAATGGGTATGCATTACAGCTTCAATCCTCAACACCTCCTACATAAAAATACCTCGTCAAATGGGCCTTTTCTGCGCACCAATAAGCAATTAGATCTTTTTGCATGCTTTGTTTTCTGAAGGAAATTCGATCCCCCCCACAACCACCATCTCCTCTTCATCAATTTTAGCATAGCTCAGGGTGACACAACGAGATAATCTCCATTGATTGGAGGAGGGGGATGAGAGAGAGCCATGGCATGGCCCGCACTTCTCCCAGCCACCAGTCTCCAGGTAAGCATTTAGCCATCTCTTCGATCGACGGGAGAGGCTCCCTCTCGGTGTGGGCGTTCATTAAAGAGGCACTGAGGCACGCGGCTGCCCACGCATACAAAGCGAGCGCTTATTGAGTTATGAATTCCAGAGGCTGCGCCGGCCCTGGGAGTGCGTGCCGTGTGCATGGTGCTTCCCCTGCTCCAGGAAGTCTGCCGCTTACACGGAAACCTGCCAGCAAGAGGCACACTACTTCACCCCGCCTGCATCTCCGTCCCACTCGACATCAGGCACACTTTCAGACGGCAGGCACGGTCTCGCTTGGTGCTGCACCCTTCAAGCACTACGCCAGGTGAGAAGAAGCCCGGAATTAGAGACGTCGAAGATTGGGGGGTGCTATGGGGATGGGGGGGATGGGTGGAGTTCATGCCCCAATATGTAAAAGCAACAGGAGCACAGGTGGCTTCACAGACTGGGTGTTCAGAATAGGGGGGTGGGGCTACCATTCATCAGGAACAAGTATCTGTTCGCCTGGGTTACCACAGAGTGAATGGAAAGGCGTTTGGGTCAGGAATTAACCACAGCGCAGGGCAAGCTTCACAAAAAGCTTCACTGAGACACGGGGGCCGGGGGTTACAAATCAGGGAAAAACAGCTGCCGAGAGAAGCTGCTTACCTTGAGCCAGTCTCTCCAGCCGCTTGCCGTGCTCTGGCGGGATGGCGTACCTGGGTGGGACAGCGACAGGAGAGGAGGGTAAGAGACGTATAATGGGAAAGAAAGAGTTAAAGAGGTGAGGGAGAGGGGAGGACAGAACACAACACAGCGGGTCAGTGCTAAGAGTTCCTTCATTATTGTGATTGACTTATAAAAGCAGAAATCACTTCAGTCCTTTATTCCTCAGTGGGGTCAGCCTGACACACAAAAACATTGAAGGCATATTTTCCAGTGACCAAAGGCTATGTACTTTGTACGTCCCCTAATGTTATCCCAACCTGAATTATGAAATAATTAAACACGAGAACAAATCCGTTTTATCCTCACAAAGCCCAAGATTTGATTCTTCTTGTTATTACCGTCATCATTATTACGACAATTATTTCCAGCAGACTAGAAAAAGCTTAACCCCCCTGAGACCCTCCGATGAAAATGTAAAACCTGTGATTCACCCTCCCTCTGGCTAAAGCCTTTCTACATGCTTTGAATAACAACGAAGTTTATAGCCCTGGGCATAAGAGGGCAGCCTTACACTGCCATCTGCTGGTGACGACAAGTACTAGCATCTGCAGAAAGAGCAGGGATTTTTTTTTTATTCAGATTCAGGTAATTCCAGAAACCTGAATTTCTCTAAACCTCTTACTGTCAGGAAGGATTTGGAATAATATGTTAAAAAACAGGCAACATGGACGTGGAAAGTTTGCAAATTAACGAAGCATTTCTAAAGAGCAGTTTTGTTACATATAAGTATCGCAGTTTCAGGTTTTCTTTATCTCATACACAAATATACACCGTATATATGGGTAGTGAAATGCTTTTAATGGATTTTCTTTGTGATGTAAAATCCCTGTACACATACAAATTCAGACATGGTTCTAAGTACCACAAAAATGCCTCGAAAACATGACTGTGTGCAATTATCTGCTTTTCCGGATGGTTCCACACTTTTCCACTTGAGCATGCCGTTGACGCGACTTATTTCTGCTGCTGATGCTCCCTGCACCTCAAATGAAGCAGAAATGAAACCCCCATCATCACATCACCTGCCCCAAGACACCTGGCTCCAAGCCCCTCGGTTTGGGGAAAGGCAGCCAGACCCCCAAGCACGGGCCAACCAGCCCACTGGGGACCATGAAACTGAGCATCGTGGACACACCGGGGAAACGCGGTGACACTAACAAGGAGATCTCCCGAGGACCGCCGTGTGAGTCCGCCCGCTTCGCGGATTCGCACCGTCTCGTGAGACAGCGGTGTTTCTAAATCAACCAAGACAAGTCAGCAAGTCCAACTGCCGCAAGTCCATTACATCTGTACGTCTATGCGGTCATGATAGCAGAACACCATAGCCTCAGTACAACCATAACACCTCCAGCGGACGGCGTCTTCCTCACCCCGATGCTCAGGACTCTGGCATCACTGGTATCACAAAAAGCGTCCAGCTTCGCACGTGCGCGATTAATAATTCATACTCAAAATGCGCCAGGTGCTTTCAGGGAACCGAACCTTCATCAGCATCGCTTTACTGGCTACTAATAATATATAGCTGAATGCATAATCGCTGTGTTTATAAATCCTGAAAGGATGCTAAATCAACTAGCGTGCATCCAGTTTTTTTTCTTTTTATAGAAGAGAAACAAACTGTATTTCCCAGTTTAACGGGATTAAGCTACATGAGAGCCACCTGACTGGTAACTAATTAGCGTGTCCTCAGTCGTCCAGCTAATTATAGCTATGGCTTCACTAATTCCCCATGTTCCGTGTTCAGCTGCCATGTAACAGAGACGAGCCAGTGATGGGGGCAACGTGCAGCACAGGCACCCCTAATGTAGCCAAAACCCCCACAGTCACGACAGAGCCAGTAACACGACACACGGGGGTCGAGTGAAGCAGCCGGGCATGGCTCACCTTCGCATTACCGCCCAATTACGGCCCTGTCATGCTTTATATGCATAATATACACCTTCAGCAACTCCCCGTCCATCACAGGCCTGTTCAGATTAAGTACTACTATCTGAAACACCCTTCTGTGCGTGGTATAAATGTACTGTTATTTAAAACACACAGTAATGAAGACACATGATTTCAAGGTAATTAAAAACTTAATATGGGATGGGGCTGCCACCTGAGTCCCATAAAATCCTGGATACCCAGTCAATGACCAAAGATACTGTGAACATGTAACACCCCCCCCCCATGCCTGACAACTTGAAGGGCAGTTTAGTCCAAAAGGCAGCACTACGAATTGATACTAACCCGATGTCTCTATCTCTCTCCGAAGAGCAAAGCTATAGTTTCTATTTGCAATGAGCAGCTTTGCAAGGTTGAGACATTAATATTCCCATTATGTCAGGCAAAGCTGCCCCAAGACAGTTACTGGGGGGCAACCAAAAAACAAAGTAAATTTGAATAATTGTAGCCAAGCTTTGTCATTGGAAGACAACCTTTGACAGTCGACGTAATGAAGCGACTCTCGGGTGAAGCAATTTGGCGAAAAACAATCTCGTCCTCCGATATGAATGAGTGAATAAATGTTACATTTATATAGTGCTTTTCAAGATACCCAAAGCCCTTTATAAAACCAATCGGGAACCACTTCAACCCCCACCACTGTGTAGCCCCCACCTGGATGATGCGACGACAGACATTCTGCGCCAATACGCTCACCACACAGTAGCTAAGGCGGTGAAGGGGCAGGAGAGAATTCACCATTTAGATAGAGGGGATGATTAGGAGGCCAGATTTGATAGGGCCACAGTGGGCAATTTTAGCCAGGATTTCAGGGTACCACCCCTACTCTTTCGAAATATTCCCCAGAATCTTTAATGACACCAGAGAGCCACAACCGCGGTTTTATGTCTCATCCGAAGGACGACACCATTTTTACAGCATAGTGTCCCCATTACTGCACTGGGGCACTGGGATCCACACAGACCACAGGATGGGCTAAGGTGTTAGCCACACCAACACCTCTTCCAGCAGCAACCAAGCTTTTTTGTTTGGTCTCCCATCCAAGTACTGATCAGACCCAAACTTGCTTACGACATAAAGCCTCCACCTCCTCTGCCAGATAATACACAGCCGAGAGCCAAGGCACACGCTCCATGATGCCCCTTGTCTGATTGGACTCTAGCAAATTCACAAAGTCTATCAATGATAAATACTTTCACTGTCCAGGTGCCTGCGGCTCTCATGGCCGCTATAATTCTTCACATAGGATGTAGAAAGTGCCCCTTTCGTGAAAGACGGCCCCAGGCTACGGACGCACACACCCCGGGCCACTATAAACCAATCACAGGCTGGTGGAGGATGTGCACAGAACACAGAGAGTCATTAGATGACATCTACAAGGACATGGGCAAACGCAAAGGAAACAGAAAAGCAGACAGGAGCTCATATCAGCAAGAGCGCTTGAAGGCTCTGAGCAGAGTGAGCACAGCGCAAATGGTGGGGGGAGGGGGGCACCAGGACCAGTTCTCTTAAACTGCAGAGGTTTGGACTGGTTAGTCTTTTAACTATATCACAAAATAAATGAGAGAAATCCCAATTCCAGAAAATGAGCTTCATGTCGATTCTCCGGGAAGCTGGCTGTCCCATCCTCTTCTCCACCAAAAAGAACAAAGACTCATGCATACATATATGTGATGAGGCTTGCGTCCCTTGCATCCATCCACTAGTGAACCAGGAATCCTGTTTTGAAGCCCACTGTAGGTATGGCTTCTGGATTTTTGTTGATCTGATTACAGATTTTGTGTTTCAATGAGCTGAATTATTTCCATCCATAGAATGACAACTGCTCAGTGAAATATCCGTAAAAAATACACACTGATAAGCCGACTGTCCTCATGTTCTTCACTGGGAACGTATCAGACACTCGCTTCTCACCAACAGCCTCTCTCCACAGGCTGCACCACAATCTTCCAGAAATCTGACAGAAGATCTTGGTCGGCGGAATATGACTTTGATGGGAGCAGAGTTGGAGGGGAAAGAAGTTAATTTCACAGTTGCTGCACAGGGCTAAGGCAAACAGCCACAGAGCCCGGTTTAACATACTGTAATTACCAGGAAAGTGAAAATAATTCAATTTCAAACAGGAAGAAAAACCCTTCATGTTAAACAGTGTTGAGGGGTGCAACCATGTGAGTAAATTTGCTTTTAGCAAATGACAAGGAAAGATCACTCTCCCCAGCAAGTTATGTAGCCTTTAAAAAAAAAAAAAAAAAAACACGCTATATTAGGAAGTGGGAACTGGCGTCCCATGCAGGGTGTCAAATCCTCATGCTCTGAATGGCCCAGAACAGGCTTCAGACTGACCGTGACCCTGCCCTGGGTAAGCCGTTATGGTGGGTGGATGGATGGATGGATGGAAGGAAGAGGGTGAGGACACTCTTAAAGAGAAGGAGAAATCCAAGGCAGGTCACCCCCACATACATAGTGAAGCAAAGTGGGAAACCAAACACAGCTAAATGGCTGACTTTTAAGCTCATCTGTGTATGAATATGATATGAATAAAAATCACAGCAAGAGAGGCATTTAGCATTGAAACAGCGAACATCTAAGGTGCATTATAACAACAATTACGTGTAAAATTTCAAAAAGGTTCAAGAGGCAATTTACTATGTAACAGGTTTTATCCGGCTTTACGTGGCTCATAATGAAGAAAATGAATGTATACGTAAACAACGAAATTAATTTAAATCTTTTCCAAACTTAGCACGGTATTACTGAATGGCATTGATGGGGTGAAATCATTTAAATTCAGAATAATCACCTTATTATTCCACAGAGTATTTCATAATATAATCCCGCCTAAATGAGAAACATAATTAATCCCTCTTTGTTTCAGTGCTCTGGAAGCGCGAACCGCACATACAGGGAAGGCGGACTCTGTCCACGGTTTCCACAGAGGCCGCTGAGCACCTCGGCATTTTGATTTATATAGGGTTGTTCTCCACCATCTGATTAAAGTATAATCAGATGTGCAGAAACACGAGAGGAACGCCTTAGCTGAAGAGCATCATATCCAGCCCGAGGAGGGGGAATTATTGCTTGAAGCTTGCATATTATCATATTATTGTTATTTTCTCCTTGACATTTTTTGATTACGCTGCTGGGAGCAGATAAACACAGCAGCGGTTAAGGTATTGTTCATATTAGACTCCCTGGAATTTCTTAGAAAAGATCCTTCTTAGAATTGACGAGCTGGGTAATTGTTTTTGGGTTAACACGAGTATTAAAAGGCCCATCCATCTTCCAGAACCACTTATCACATACAGGTTTGCAGCCTGTGATTCCACGGCCTATGCCAGGCAGAATAGTGCACAAGACAGGGGACACTCATAAATGATGGACACTGGCATTGTTTACTATTAAAAACTCAATGCCACTACTCAGCGCACAAGGCAGGGACCTCCAGTTCCAGTCCTGGACAGCCAGTTTGCAACATGGTTGGCAGAGTTCCCTGCTCAGAGACACCTACTAAACCAGGTAATTAGCTGATTAAGATGTGTTTGAGCAGGAAAATCTGCAAACTGTATTGGATTCTGGCCCTTCAGGGCCAGAATTGGGCAACCCTGCCATAAGGACTAGAAAGAACTCCTTATTATTACAACGGAATAAACAAATGTATCAAGGTAAATAATTACTTCTTCCCAACATTCAATAAGCTATTCAATTAAGAAATAGCCTAACCAGTACCTATATTAAGGTTTCAGATGGTAATTCTGTAAGGTGCTAGGTAGTGATGGCAAAAAGAACACTTCATGAACCATTTGTGGTATTTTTTGACCCCACTAGATGGTGCTGTCTGTGCAAAAAAAGGGCTCAAAGCATGTCTCAAAGGAAGCCAAGAGCACCATCTAGTGGGGATAAAAAATACTGCAAATGGTTCATGAAGGCATCGTTTTGGCCATCACTAGTACTTGACAACAAAACAGCTCTGTTTTCACTGTCTATAGATACGCTGGCCTTGCCACCTAATAAGTCAGCGCCCCCCAGCTCCTGCACCTGGGCTACTGCAGACTGTACTACAGTGCCATCTTGGCATGAACAATGCCCACAGGGCAGTTAATATCTCCATTAGCGACAGAGTTGTACATAGCCCAGCTGGGCTGAACAGAGGTGACTGATTGGGGAGCGAGGAGAGTTGAGCTACCAGCAAACAAAGACATTGCTCCGGCAGCCTGAACAATGTTGATCTGGATTCTTGGAAATATCATTTTGCTGGCATTTTTTTAAAGGGTCAATCACTTACACATTTAAATTTAATTACTCTATTGAAGGTAACAATAGTCGAGAAATGTCTCCTCTGGTGACAGACACAGTGTTACCATTAGAGAGCAGAAAACATGGACAAATACATGTTGCTGTTAACAAGTACGAGCTCCAGCAAGATAGTGTCCATTTCCTCTGAGATAAATTGGCCTCAGTTTGCAGTTTGTTTGGAGGGGAAGCAGAAGCGTGGTCTTAATCTGTAATCATGTATCTGTCCCATCTACTTCCCACTGCACACTCGCTGCTTCCAAGGTGATTAATAGAGATGGTTGCAGTGGACGAATGCAGCGTCTCGCTCAATAAAAGTGGGGACATTGAGTGAGCTGTCAGCTCCTAATGAGATCGCAGGCGGCGAGCGCCGGGCAGGCAGGAGACAGGCAGTCTGAAGGCCAGGATCCCTCCTGCACATGCGCAGGGGGGGTCATATTAAAGCATGCAATATGCAAGAGCAGGAGGAATAAATAAAAAAAACTCAGAGAGAAAACAGGAAAGGATGTAAGTCCTAGACCACTGTTTCCAAACCCAGTCCTTGGGAGCCCGCAGACAGTCCACATTTTTGGTCCCTCCAAGTTCTCTGCCAGTAAAACGTGGACTGTCTGTGGATCTCATTGCGGATTGGGAAGCACTGTGCTAGATGGAAGCATGGAGCTGAGCTTGAGGGGCATCCCCTGTTGCAATGATGTCACTGAGCAACAAGCAAGGACAATGCATCGCTATAAAAGATGGCTGAACCTGCAGGGGTAGGGGTGACATGTAACAGACCATGGGGGGGAGGGAGGGCACCAGTAAAGGCTTACAGATAAACAAATACGTTTCTGACATTTTTCATACTTTGGACACACACACACACTCTCTCTCTCTCTCTCTATATATATATATATATATATATATGTGTGTGTGTGTGTGTATGTATATATATATATGTATGTGCGCGTGTGTGTGTATACGAATAGGTTTCAGTTTGCAGTTTGTTTAATGGGCAATGAAACCAGAAACATGGTCTTCATCTATATATATATATATATATATATATATAAACACACACACACACACAGTACTAATGTCACACCTACACATAGAAAGGTTTATTTGTACTATTTTCTACATTTTAGAATAATTCTAAAGACATTTAAACTATAAAACAACATATGGATTATGCACTGACCGAAAAACTATTAAATAAAAAATAATTAATATTTGAGGGTGGGACAGCTCTGTAGGTTGAGACTCAGAAGGTTTCCGGTTCTAACCCCTATGGTCAGCAGAGTGATCCCACCAATTGCTGGAGGGACTGGCTGACCCTACTGTCTCCTCTACACCAGTTTCATGAGGTGGCCTCCTGGGATGCTTTTCCTGCTGTCCCACATTTTCCTTCAGTCTCTGGTCAAACTCCTTCAGAACTATTTCCATGTGTATAATCACATACTCACGCTTTGACTTGGGGAAAAAAGCAGTTGGTTTAGACGTATAAACCACTGTAAAAACACACCTTGAACTGCAGCAGTAAAACAGGTCTTAAAAGTAAGCCAAGCCGCAGCCATTGTCAGACTCTCCAACAACAACATTAACAAGCTACAAAATAGCTTAAACCCCAGCGAAAGAGTGTGGAGGTGGGGGGGGGGGGAGAAAGGAACAGGAACCCAGCCTGAGTTGTTAGGGTAAGTGCCAGCCCTGACTGTGGGAGCTTATATAGGGAGACAGGCAGCCCCAGTCTGGACAAAAGCACACCCTATACAAGGCCTGCAACAGCATCAAGCACACTGCGAAGAGTAGCAGTGGCTAACTTAACTACTATGGAATGTATTAATATGGCATTAATACATACCAGTCATCTTTAACAGTGACATATGTGGCACACTAGCAAAACAGTTTAAAACCCATCAGTCTGCAACAACATCCCAGACACCACTTCAAATATCAGCAGCAAATTTAATATATTGTGGTATATATAGTATATATCTAGCCATCTTCTAAACACTGGTCAGGGGTGGGAAGCCTGCAGCCCATCCCAGGCAGCAGAACACCATGGACGGGCCGCCAGACACATGCATACCCTCGCACGCACAATCATACACTATAGACAATTTGGAGGCAGCTTGCCTAAATGCATGTCTTCAGACTGCAGGAAGGAGCCAGCATAACCAATGGAAACCTGCGTGACAAAGGGAGAGCATTTAAGCTCTGCACACACATACAGAGTAGAGGTGGGATTCGAACCCCCAACCCTGGGAGACAGCGCCACCCACTGCACCACCATGTGCAGCATACTGGCTGTGCCCAGATTCAGGGGCTGCATCCATCAAAGGACGCGGTCTATGAAGGTCAAACGGAAAGCATTGTCAAATGGGATGGCTACGAATAACTACCTACTTGCTTCTCCAGGTGTTCCTGCCCTTACCCTTGAGTCATAAAGCGCTGCTCCTATCGCCTACCCGGAACACGACTACTTTACCTCTGCGCAACGCATCTTGGGATATGTTGGGCTGTGCAGGATCTATCGGGTGGATCCTCTGCGACTCAGCAAAAGGAGGATGAATTTCTAGTTTGCATTAGAAGGAGCCTTTGAAACAGGACGGCGTAGTTGCGTCGCTGTGACACATTCAAATGCAGCCCTTTACTATTAACATATAGTATTAATAAACCAGTAATACGCTGCTCTTTTAAAGGGGTTTAAAACATAGCGTTGAGAGGGGCCCTCTAAGGAACATACCAGAAATCCATTTTTTGGAGCATAACCTGGGAACTGTCCACACTGAACAGTAAATAAGGCATCGCAAGAATTACACCAAGTTGGGTCAGCAAAAAGAAGATACAAAGGAAGAAAGGAGCCTCCGACAGCCGCCTGAAGCAGCGCGTCGACGCCGCGTCCACACATGCTGCCCGTCCGCGAGGATAAGGGCAGATTTAGCCTCGCTGTCAGTGTTCTGACACGGGAAATGCAGCGGCCTGTGATTTATTTTTCTTCCTTTGCATCTCATATTGATAACCTGCCATAAACACATCAGTGTCCAATATGCAGACACAAACATGCACTAGATTCATGGATTATATCACTACAAGTTAAAAATAAGGAACAGAATATCACTGCTAGTGTGGAAAGACTGCCCTCCAGTGGCCACTAAACAAAAAGCATAACATATTGACTGGATATACCCGAGTACTCTCTATTATGATATAAATATTGGATTTAAAAAATAAGTCTTTCAACATTCATATTTTTATAAAGTAAAACATACTGCTTATTGGTCCAAAGATGCAAGTGTCACTACTAAATTAAATTTGCACATAATTGTAGGTAAATGAGCAGTGATGAAAGTATCTAATACATCTGAGTAGCAAAGCCCTCACTGTTGACCCCATATGTGTCTTGGGGCAAATAACATTAAATTACTACTAAACAGTCCTAAAAACACCCCAAAATAATGGCAATAATGACTGTAAAGTACTTTTACTGAATTCTACTGCTAAAATAAAAAGAACATGAGTATTCAGATTTAAATATCCTTTAAAAATTCCATTTCCCTGACAGCCGGTCTACAATTTTGTAAGGAGCTGGAAGGGAGCAAAAACGTCGACTGTCTGGGGGTCCCCGAGGACTGGATTGAGAGACACTGTTGTAGGTCACTTGTTATAAATGAATGCTGACCATACAAAGGACCTTGGATCAAAAGAGATGGAATAAGGTTATAAAAGAAAAGCTGAGATGAACGAAACGAGAGACGAGGATTAGGGGTCTGACCAGGACTTGGGCTCCCCGAAGTGCAGGTAGTTGATGCTGTAGAGGTCCATGTCCTCCGTATGCCAGGCGAAGGTGGTTTTCCACATGCCGAAGTAGAGGTAGGGCGTGTTGACGCCCTCGATCACAATGCCACACTCCTGCTCCACCATGTCCAGCAGGGTGTTCAGGTGCCCGATGTTCCACTCTGCGATGTTCTGCACACAGATCACACCAGAGATGTACACCTAACTATTCCATACCTAAATACGCTATATTAATATCTAATTCTAAATTAAACCCAGATACCACTAGGTAATACATTCATTCTGTCTGACAAACATCTGTATTGCTGTGATTCCCATATAAAACTTTGGGGCAGAAGTACTTATTCCTAAACAATTCATTGTAAATGTGGGATTTTTTAAACAATGGTTTTATTTGTTATATTATTCATGAATTAAAAAAAAACAATCTTTTAAAAATCATGATTAAGGGGATAACTAATCCCTTTCCTAGATCCTTTAGGCAATGTCAGCTCTCAGAATAGAAAGCGAACTAACAATTAATCTTCCAAAAATGCAGATAAAACCATACGATCAAAAGCCAAAAGGCCTGAGGCAATGAAACTGAAGACTCCCTGCAAACATTCATCGCATATTCTTATCAGATCAAATGTAATGAAATGGCAATGAAAAGGACATATAACACAAGCCAAAGCAGGCAAAATGAAAGAGGAAGAAAGAAAAAGTTTAGAATTTTTTTTGTTAAATGTAAAATTGCATGATAAAAGTGGGGTCACCGTGACCCCATGCAAGATAAAAGGATATGGAAGATGGATGGATGAATGGATGGATGGACGGACAGACGAATGGAGTGGGTTTTGCAGAAGAGACTTTTAGGGCTTTTATAGTGAAACAGCATGCATGACGTGGTAAAGTCCTCTCACGAGCTGCCAAGCTCTTTTCAGTACCTTCTTCATTCATATTGAATATTATTGCATGTTACCCCAGTGCCGGTCCTCCATCAAGCCAGTCGAGTCGGCACATCAACCTTCGACTCACCTCGTCATAAAGGGAGCCGCTGATGTCAGCACCGTAAATGGGTGACACAAATGTCAGGTTCTTCCAGTACTTCCGCTCCAGGTCATCAAAGTCTTTGTGACAAGGGGTGCAGTACCTTTCAGCAAAGGGAAGAGGAGGCAAAGACAGTCATACCGAGCTGGGATTCTGCATGGCATTTGCAAGGGTCTTTCTGTGCAATATCTGTATCTGTGCAATATTTGTATACTGTTAAATATCATTGTTATGTGTCCAACATCCACTAATCACTGTGCCATTTGCACTATTTGTCTATTGCTTGTTGTGTGTTTGCACTGGAGGAGTTGCTTTCTTAATCTCATTGTACATTGTACAGTGACAATAAAGGCATTCTATTCTTCTATTCATTCATAATATATATAAAAATATACAAATAATCAGGATTATGCAAATTATAGAGCAGGCCTTTAGTGTAAAAGAAACAAACGAACAAACTATGGTGTGCAACTCCATACAATACTACTGGGTGGCCATTCAGGCCTGGTACCCAGCAGCCTGTGACGGCAGTGAGGCTCCGCCTTCACGGTGACTGACGCGTCAGCAATGCTCCACTACAGATTCCCGTGCAAAATGACTGTATGGAGAGGCCCCTACTCAATTCTAACCAGCTGTCTTTAAGAACCTGTCAACCAAAAGCCCAGAGGTTCACCCATGTGATACTCCTAGTTTCTACATCTCTAGGACAGTTTTTAATCAGTTAATTAAACCAGTATGTAATATATTTGTAATTAGTCTTAAAAAAAAATCTTAATATCCAACCAAATCGATGAACAGAAACAGTTTGTGTTTAAGCCAGACCCTGAGGTACAGTGTAATTAAACAGTGATGTCAAAAGTGCGAGCCCCACATCTACACATGCAAATACACACACAGGACTCCAAAAGTAATCAAAATTAACGCTAAACTCCCAGGTCTTACCGGTTAAATGAGTAAATTGAATAAAAATAATTCTAAAATGTATATTATAAAATACTACATTGAGACAGTGTAACAAATGAGAGCATGAGCGCAGTCTAAAATGTATGTTATAAAATACTACACTGAGACAGCGTAACAAACGAGAGCATGAGCGCGGTCTAAAATGTATGTTATAAAATACTACACTGAGACAGTGTAACAAACGAGAGCATGAGCACCGTCTAAAATGTATGTTATAAAATACTACACTGAGACAGCGTAACAAACGAGAGCATGAGCGCGGTCTAAAATGTATG
>JAAGVU020000032.1:3612213-3629896 GCA_011763525.2 Mormyrus iriodes
TTGTTCCCTGCCTTGCGCCCGCAGCCTCCGGGATAGGCTCCGGACCCCCCGCGACCCGAAATGGAATAAGCGGTTCTCGAAAATGGATGGATGGATGGGTGAGAATCGGTAGTAACCGTCCAAATTGATATCATATCAATATATGTTTGCTGATTCAATAAGTATCACAGTTTTTAAACAGGTTTTGATAAGCATTTAGTCTACATTTAAAGAAAGACAAGGACTGTAACATATATTTCTTGTGTAACTTTCAGTTACAGCATTTTCCTGTTCAATGAAACAAATAAATACATTTCTTGACATGGGTGAAACCTAAATTCACAAGTAGGTGTTCAACATGGAAAACATTATGCTAACTGTGGCTTTGAGTTGGATACTGCTAGTGCTAAAGAGCTCAAAGACCCTCCCACATTACTTAAATTAGTTGTTTGGGAACATTTTGGCTTCCCAATAAATTACGCCCACACTAGAGAGAAAGAGTTGTCGATAAGACTAAGAAAGTCTGTCAACTCTGATTCTGGAAACGCATCCAACATGCTAACTCAGTTTTGACAACATCATCGGAGTGTACACTTTTGGCAGGAAATTAAGACCTGGCTAGAAAAAAAAAACAAATGCGAAGTTCACGCAACACGATTTTAGCCCTGATTTTCCGTTGCCAAAAGTTTTTGCCGATCCCGAACAAAAGCCCAAGATCGGAGGCAAATTGGTGTTCGTTTGGCGCTGGCAAGTTGTCGTCCGATCACTATTGTAAAGAGATGCAGCCAGACAAAGTTACCGATACATTGCACACGCCCATGAGAGATCCAGCAAGCCAAGTCCTGTAGTGTTAAAAGTGTTGCCACTGGCAAGTGCGGTAACAAGCTACAGCCAATGAGAGAGCAGAACACAAGGTGAGGTGAAACCTGAAGGAGGAGCTTAAAACAGGTGTAAATCGTTCAATTTGTTTAGAAACTGTGCTTAGTGTTCAGGGAAGAGGTATAATGATATTTAATAAAAGTTTCACATTTCACACCCTTGCAGTTGGCTGCGGCTTTAAATTGAGATGGTGTAGGAAAAGTCTCTGCACATGCTTACTCATTCATGATAGCACCGTGCCGAAATCGCACGTTAGTCCCTTAACACAATCAGGCTGTGTGCAACTGGGCAAATACATTAGCAGTACCAATTGTGAACAATGTACTTTCAGTAACCCATGTTTAGACTGAAGTTTAGAAATAGATTTTTAAACTCTCACAGTAATATTAAAATCCCCACCTTAATGAATCTCTATTTGTAACAGAATCATCCCCCCCACCCCCACCCCTAATAGCTAGATAGTACCATGTCAGATTCATGCATGCCAATCCCTTAACAAAATCCTGTAGTGTGCAACTGGTCAAATACATTAGCAGTAAAAATGTGACCAACATAATGAGAATAACCTTTCTTAAAAGTGGTATTTAAAAATCACCACCTCAAAGAATTGCAATTTGTAACAGAATAGATTTTCCCCCCAGCCCTAATAAGCATCAGTAGGTATATTTAGTTGGCTAGTAGATTTTCATGCTATAAAAAGAGCTTTAAAATGAATCTCATTTTAAGATTTCAAATCACAATGTCACAAACAACCGAATCCAAGACCAACAGTGTTCCAAGACCAAGTCCCATTTGTCACAGGTTCGTGTCAAAATCCGGGGGACACAAAAATGTGACTCTAGTCAGACTCAAATCAAAGTCCTGGACTTGAACACTACAACGCTGACTACAAGATAAACCAACAAGAGGATTCTTAATCAAATTAAACTTTCTCTCACCTCCCTAAATCCCAAACTGTTGCCATCATTAATTCTGGAGAGAAAATTCCAATGCATAGTTTATATTACTTTCAATCAAACAAACCATTTCATGCACTCTATTTAAGACTTATCCATGATAACTACAAGAATGTAGGATTGTATCAGATAAATCAAAATATAATCAATCAATCTCATTTTGATCTGCACTGCAGTGTTACGAATAGGAGCATAGGGATAATAAAATGTGATTTACTATTTTCAGTCACTACCGGAGGAAAACTGCGGAATATGCTTTATATCACGTTACGAGAGAGACGGCAATAAAACTGTAAAAGTCAGTGCCTTGTGCTGCAGCATTCCAGAAGGAGACGTTCCATAATATCTCCTCTCTTATAGGCAGGAGCGTGGCTCGAAATTCTGGGCCCCCTGACAGAATGGCACCTTGTCGTGGGGTACCCCCTGCCATCGTATGAAAAAACACTATCAGCTTTGCGATATGGGACATTTGCATATTATACAAATCTCCAACCTGCCCAATTTTACATGTATTTTTGCGTGTTCAAGGGCCTGCAAGAAGTGTTGGTTCCCCTGAGTCTGCCAGGGTATCAATATCCGTTCTTCAAAAGAAAATAACCACTGCCATCAGACACCATGTTCTTTTCCATGTTCAGTCAAAGCCAACTCACCCATATTTACTTTATCAAATAATATTAATTTATTCATGCCACAGCAAAAAATAAAATGTATATAACCAAATTAAGTACTTAATTACCAGCTAGAGCCTATAAGCCTCTCCCAAAATAACGCGACATTAGGTCATTTGCAAAAACAAAATATGCTTTGTTTTCTGGGCATTCCTACCACAGTTATCACAAGGAATTATGTAACAATATCAAATTACTATGGAACAGAAGGTATGAAATATTACTCTTAATATTTATCCAGTGTTTTCTCATATATGCCGCTTACCGTGGCAAAAAGGAAAACATTTAAAGGAAAACATTTAAAGGACAAAACAGATACTGTAGCAGTAATGGAAAGGTATGGCGGAAAGGGTTAAAGAACAGCTCAGTTCACACATATTCAACCCGCAAGCCAGCATGGGCTTTTGGGAGAACTGCAGCGGGGATACAGATCTGCCTGTGCTCATGTCACCATCAAATCAATGCTCAGACCTGTGACTGTATTAAAAACCAAGCAACAAATCCCATACAGGTCAACTGCAATCATTCTTCAGACATTCTGTTCTCGTTACATAGAGGGCACTGTTTATTGTGGAAAAAAAATACTTTAAATGAGAGAAAAAACAACATTAGTCTAACTATCATTTAGACCTCCATTTGCCTCCCCCGTCTTTTCATGCTAAGGAAACATAGTGGCATTGCACTGAGAATTTTTTCATGCAATCTCTCACACAATTATGTTCACTCATCCATTTAACAGTGAAATTAACCTATTAAGCTTTTAGCCATTTTCCGGAAATTACTACATGTCTTGCAGATACCTGGAGATGCTTGCATAATATAATCCAAACCGAAGACTGTTCATGCAGTAAACAAGACTATATGTAAGGGCAGCCTGAAGTCGTGTAAACTGCTTAGCCAAAATTAAATCATGTCAATTCTCGTATCATAGTAAACTGGAAAAACCTCCATCCGTTTTCTAAAACTACTTATCCGAAGCAGTGTTGTGGTGACCTGGGAGCTTAAAATGTGGGTCAAAGAAACCCATGCTAGCAGGGGGAAAAGCCTTCCAGTTCCAGAGGGAGAGAGAAAGCATGAGCTGCAACAAGATCTACTTATAACCCATAGCCCTACAACTGTGAGGCCACAAGGTTTCTGACTGAAATACCCACCTAAAATATTTCTTGTCTGAAATTGTACATACAGCACTGAGTGACTGTTCATTAATTGAACCAGCACTATGACATCGGATTCTGATGGATTTTATTTCATTAGCAAGTTACCTCCATGTATCTTTTCAACAATACATCACTCCAATATCTATAAATAAATCAGTGAAGATTTAAAGGGCCAGCCTCTGCTTTATTCATTTGTTTACCTCATTTGAAAATCCAAAATTCATATTTTTCCAGTTGAATATTTTAAGATGACACAATTTGAACAAACATTAAACTACATATAAATTGTGCAAAACAAATTTTGTTTGCAGCCATCGTCTACTTCCTACAGTAACATGGATCACATACGAGGTTCCCGTATTGGTGCAACAATATGGACATTCTGACCAATACCAATAATCAATATATTTTAGCCTTATATCGCCAATAATCTCAGAGTTACTTGCTGAGCAGGGTGTGGGGGGGGGGGGGGTTGGCGGTTGCCACCAGTGAAACTCGCCAAGCTTGAAGCACCAAATTAGCAGATTGACATCATTTTGTTTTATTCAGTGGAAATGAAAATAACGATCTGAGGGGTAGATACTGAATTTTACACCATGGCAATGTAGAATCCTGAAATGTGATTAGTGGGTGGGGTGTTAATTAATTTTCTATAACCACATACATAGTGCCAGACAGGTAGTCAACGCAGTAGTAAATCAATGTGCAATTGTAGTCTTTAATTCTAACTAACGCAGTGTATCCACTGGTAACACGCCAAAATCTTTGCCGCTATGGCAAAAGAAACATCTATCCAACCGATCAATCATCTAATCCAACGCCTTGGTGACTCGCTTGGGAGGCCCGATTTCCACCACATCCCCCATCCCTGCATGCATTATGGAATTCGGCTGGTTAACGGCACTAATAGGCTATATTACGCTGTCGTTTAGCAGATGCTCTTATAAAGTTATAAAATTAGCTTCTTAGGTGTTTTCCAAGGTAAAGAAAAACAGTCAAGATAGGCAAACAGAGCAGCCATTTAGTTAAGTGGGGGCGACAACACGCAACACGCAATGAAGCCCGTTTACATATTGCTAACTTACCGTTATGATGTTATGTCGGCATGGAAGCAAGACGGTAAAGTCTAACGCTTATTCTATCCCCAGGCAACCTAGGAACATTCGTAGTAACTTTCTGAGACCCTCCCCCCGTCACATTGCCACCACGTCAAACCTCTTGATCCACAGGAAATACTGTAACATTATTCGAAATTTCAAATGCAGAACCCAATTTAAAGTTAATGGGAACTATAAAAACTAAGAAATTGCTACAGATCACTTAGACAACATCAGTGCTTCCGGCTAGGGATCAAGATCTGTGGTCAGTGATTTAATACTAAAATGAGTCACTGATGTAACGCACTTGTAACCCAGTCATACTTCACAGTCATGTGTAATCTGCCTAAACAACATGACATGCACATCTAGATTTAATAATCAGTAAACAGTTAACACAGCTGAATACCAAGAGGTAAATAAAGCTAAATAAATAAAAAAAATAATGGCTGTACATATTTACATTTCTTTGCTCCACAGCTGTGTGTTTAAAACATATAACGCATAGCTACAAGTATGCATAACATGTTTGCAGATTAACTCTGGCCTTTAGGACTTAGCCATGGACAAATTCAAACTAATAACTGACTTATGGGCTTAACAAGGGACAATTTTTGAACTGCTGCACATAGGGTGGTTCCTTGTCTCCACAGCCATGGATTTAAAAACGCAGAATGCATTCAAAAGTGTCTGTCAATGGTGGAATATGTAACGACTAGCCCTGGTCTCTGATAAATGACAGCAGCAGTTGAGTTATGCAGATTCTCCTCAAACACAAATATGGAACAGAACTTTTAAAGTTTAACTTTATGCTTGAAGTATGAACGCCGTCTTGGTTGTACCTGGTTAAACCATTTGCTTTGAAATTATTACAATTTTTCCAGTTTTTTGGTCAATTATTTCATAAAAAGTCATACAGAGAGCCCTTGAAATTTGCAAGTGGGAGCCCCGACAGAGTTTATGTAAGCAAGGAAATGGCTGTGTTCTCAGGCACCATGCAGTTATAACCCAGCCTGTACAAAAAAGCAGTACAGTACCAAATGCACAGATACAATCCCTGACTGTCCTGTATAGCTAGAAGGGCTGTGCTTAAATGAAAGGTCAAATCAATTGGAGTCGGCAGACCCAAAATAAGGCATTTCCTTCAGCAGTAGAAAAGGTAATCAAAGCAATTGCATTGCACAGTAGGAATGACAAGTACCAAGAAGAGTGGGCTGCATAGCTTATATACCATTTTTACGATTATCTGTATGTGAATCTAAGAGGGAAAGTGGTGAATGTTTACATTCAACTTAATGAACGCAAAGCTCTTAGGGTGAGGTTCCTACTTGTTTTCTGAGGAGACTCAAACTACCACAGAACTTGATTATCAGTAAGTTTGGAAAATGGACAGATGAAGCACACAGGACATCCAGAGTATTCCACGGACATAAGACCTTTATTGGACAGGTGTTGGTATCCCCAATTATTTTTACAATCAGCAACACGGCAGCAATTTGATTAGTGTCTTGGAATTCATTTTCAAATTAACATCTTACTATACAGTTCCCTGAGTTATAACATGTTAACTGACTAAGTAGTCATGTTCAATTTGTATAATTACAGGCTTCTACACAACCCAAAAGCTAAATGCAGCCAATTACACTCCTGTAACCCCTGAGAACTTACATTTACACTGCATCACCCCATAGCCACAGTTAACAAATAGTAAGCCATTACAGCTTCTTCAGACTTAGTTACTTTGTGGTATCTGTCAAAAATGTGCACAGCCATTGCCATGTATTTACTTACAAGATCCCTAAGCTCAGAAAAACTCATTCAAACATTAGTAGGAAATATGAACCTTACAACACTGCATCCCACAGAAACATTTAAAAATTCCTGTGTCCCATGTCTAACTCATTACTACTATTGAATTTACTTAAAATACATCAACACTGTATGATGTACCTGGAAACGTTACCCAAATCTTTGAACATTTCTGTTAGGTGGAAGAACATGATAAACTGTTCATTCAGCAGCCATAAGCCCCAACTTCTGGAGTCTGTCAAACCTCTGCTAAGCAGCAGACAGGCTGACATGCTCAACTACAACAGCAAGTACATCAGAACTACATACTACGCCATAGTAAACGGCTCCTCGTGTCAGAAACAGCCCTTTTACCCCAAGGGCCACGCAACCGTACGACTCAAACCCCTTAACCAGCCAGCTATGTTTCACCACTTTAAAACGTAACGATGCGTTTGAATTGACAGACTAATTCATGTCAGTAATGCAGTCGGCGCTCGGCTAACCAGTTGTCCAGCGAGACTGCTATCACTAAAAACCCTTATAGAATAAATTAAACTGTACCTTATGCATTGTATACGCATGCATCGTATTTAAGAAGTCATATGTAAATGCAAGAGATTATACATTCTGGTTATAAACTGAAAACATTACCCTAGTCGTCCTCCTGCGTCCCTGATTCCTGCTTCACAAAGTCAACAAAAACGCGAATACACAACGGTTTCTCGCATACTGTACTGACACACCTACTAGTATTTAAAGTATAGCAATCAGTTAATTAATGTTTTACCTCCTGCTTCGAGCTTTGCTCCGTTATTTAAGTATCTTATTAGCTTAGACTTGCTCTTAAAATCCACTCGATGGATTATTTGGGACCATCTCGCACACAGGAAATCTCGGCCTCACGCCGCCTCAAAGCAGCTTGGCTGCCATTGGTTAAAGCCGCTGTCATAGGAAGTTACTGTGAGCCAGTTTCTTAAAAATTCATTGGCTATTTTATTTGATAGACGGGCTCCTGCACCAATGGAGTGTAAGTATCGTGTAAACGTCATGTGACGACAGTCTGGGCTGTCTGGCTATCTATCTATCGAACTGTGAAGCTATGTGGAACTTTAGCAAATTATAATGCAAATGACCCCTGTTACAATGGTGACATATTTAGCAAATATGGCATCTTGGTTAAGTATCATGCCATAAAAAGTATCAGGCAATGGCAGATATCTGAACATCAGACTCGATGACATTCGCCCACTCACAAATATACCTAGGGGTAATTTAGGGGTGGCAAAAAATAGACATAATGTCTATAGATAGGAATATGCGTGTGAAGTTTGCATGGTCTCCCTGTGATACGCAGGTTGCCCCAATCTTGAACCATGCGTGCTCCTGAACAGGATAATTAGAAGACAGAAGGAAGATAGAAGTAAACCTAAAACAGTATATTAAAGAAAATTTATGGCTAAAAGTTGCTAAATGACGTCGTGATGTCATTGCATGATGAAACCATTATGGTAGTACTCAATGGTCTTGCTCAAATTGATTGGCCATCTCCATGTTTAATACAATTATTAATTTGTTAGCATAATCATTACATATTTTTATTTGTAAAGGTAATGTAAACATATTTATGTTCAAATATTTTTATTTTTACACACAATATGTTGAATTATTGAACAATTTTCTTTATTTTCTCATTAACTATTAAAACTACACATTCTGAACAATTATACTTTTAATCAGTGTATTGGTAGTTACTTGACAAGCTACCTAACCGATAAATAGGTATATCATATGTGCTATTTTATTGAACAACTGCAACTACCAACTTAACTTGAATATGATGTGTGTGGTAGGCATGTCTCTCTCTCCAAGCTGTTGTGCTGCTTGGCTAGCTAGCTGCTCGATGGTTTTCTCCAGATACTGGTTCTTGCTCACACTTCAGTGCACAGCTAGTTAGCAGTCATTCATAGTAACAAGCATAATAACCAGGCAGACAGGCCGTGTGCAGTGACTGATTGTGTGACAAAGAAAATCGCTTATGTGCTATTTATAGGCAAAACGAGTCATTTTAGTATTTGAGTGACATCAAAAGTTGCTAAAAGTTGCAAAATAAATTTTAAAAGTGGCTAAATTTGTTGCTAGTAGGTTTTTTACAAAACAGCTGTCGGGATAGTCTGGAAAGTTGGCGCACTGGTGTAGCTACTATAATAAAAATGTATTTATCAGCTAAGACACTGATTAGGCAAAGTAAAACTCTTTGGACTGTGGTAGGAAAGTGACGTGACACAGAATGAACATGCAAACTCCATCCTCATAAAACAGGAGTGGGGCTCAGACGCCCAACTCTGGAAGTACAAGGCCATATGTCAGCCACTTAGTTTCCTATACTTTCAATTCACTGCAGTTCTCTAGTTTTCATGTAATTCAAAGGTGAAAAGTCCAGTATATTAATGACATTATTTTTCTACAGGTCTAATACCAGATATGGATTTCATAACGCCAAACAGCCTTTGATGACATCCTTCCTTCATTATGACATATTAGTACAGCCATCAGTTTTACATTATTTTGATAGGGCTGAGAGAAGAATATTAAGGTGGTGTACAGAGTCCATTATTATTGTCTATTTATTATTGTTTGTGTGGATACTGCTGACTTGCCAACAAACTGCCCCTTGGGAACAATAAAGATATCATTGATCCTTGAGTTTTTGCTGATTACTTGCAAAGAGATTCCATTTTATGGGCATAGTAAAATTACACTCAATCAATGTCTGAGAGTATCCACATTAATCAGTTTCCTCTAGAAGCTACAGATGATAACAGAACAAAAAGAACTGTCTGCTTTATTTTTGTATTCTGCCATATTTTCGTGCATTTAGACGACATTTAGTAACATCAATTTTAAAACAAGTCGTTCCGGAAAATAAATAACAGATAATAATAAATAATAGAAGTCTGTTTTTTGTCTTATTTCTATGGTGAATTGCATGAGCATGATTCACGAATGAAACTACCCTCCCTAGGATCTAGTTTTGCTAACTTCAGCAAATTCATTCATTTAAAATAATAGTAGCTCGCGTAGTTCCCATCTACAAAATAAAATAGTGCTAAAAAGCAAAAATACAGGTATATAGCAATTATCGAGTATAACCTCCGATGAATGATTTACCATTAAGCATAGAAAATTCGCCTATTTCCAACGTAAATCCACGTCATTTGACGAGTTTAAGGAATTTCCGGGTGCCGAGTCGCCGCGCCGTGAGCGTTTGACAGCTTGGGGACTCATATCTCCGTCAATGGTGGATTTTCTGCTACAGTTATTGGTAGGCTTTGGACAAGCAAAATATTTCGATTAAAGGTCAGACACTCTTTTATTGCCATTACAATATTTGATCAAATTAATAACTGTTTGTAGTCTGTCTGTAAACTCTAAACATACACTACGGCAAACCCATTGTGTACCTATTCAGTGTATTGCTCTATAATAATTTACCTTTTAGACAGTTCGTAATTGTTTCAATTTATATTTAAGTTTCTGTTTAAGTTAACTGGAACTTGTTGCGCTCTGCGATGGGCTGGCCCCGCGTCCTGGGCTGTTGGGGATAGCCTCCCGGATAAGCTCCGGACCCCCCGCGACCCTGAATAGGATAAGCAGTTACAGAAAATGGATGAATGGATGGATGGATGAAACTTGTAGCCATTGTTTTAAATCAGATGTGTTAGCAATGTACAATTTTTATCATGCAAGCTCATAAAAATTTTTTAAGTAATCAAATATATAATTTCTTATTGTTTGTCCAATGGAAATTAGAATTGCAGGCTTATACTTAGTTGTAGTTAAAGTAACGGGCTTGTTTGTTCTTTGGTGACAAATATTACTGCATGCACATATTTCCTATTTGAAGGAATAGTTTTTAAAAAACATAAAATATTTTACAAACTAATGCAGATTCTCCCTGTGAACTGGACTCTGCTTCATGGAAGCAGAAACTCAAAGGGTTTAGTTGTAGCTGATGTTGGGCGGAGCAGCTCAGGGGCAGACATGGCCACTCAGACTGGGGGTGCAGATCCTGCCTCCACTCTGCATGTGGAGCTTGTATATCTGCCATTTGTTACGTAGGTTTGCTCCCACAGTCCATTGACACAGAGTCACACTAATTATGTCTCAAACTTCTGTGTGTGTGTGGGCATGTATATATTACATTGTGAGGACCAAATGCCTCCACAATGTTATAAATACCTGTTACTTTGACAATGAGGGGACCATTTTTTTTTCAATTTTATATAGTCTGTGACCACAATCAAAAAACTAAAAATGCCAAAAGTCTTGCATTTCTCTAGTTACTTATGGTTAAGGTTAATGCTGGGTAGGGGTTAAGGTTGTCATTGCTGGGATTAGGGATTTTCCCATAGAAATGAATGGAGAGTCCCCACAAAGATATGAATACAAACATGGGAGTGTTTCCTGCAGTGGACTGGCATCCATCCCTTGCACCCTTTGCTGCCTGACTAGGATGAGTGGTTGCAAGATGGATGGATAATGTTTATACATGTAGTAGTAGTTTTAATTCACTTGCTTATTCTCCTGTTTTTCTAGCTGTCTTTCAGAACCTTGATGGTGAAGATACAAAAGAATCATGACTTCTGGAATAAAGATCTTCTGACATTATAAGCGTTAGGGGCGTGAGGTCACTTCCACATTGTCCATGTCTGCCTGAGCAGCAGGAAAAGCAAAATGGCTGAGAGGGGAGAACAGAGTGACAGGGAGAGGGATGCAGAGAAGAGGATAGAGGGCATCATTGGGACAAGTTTGAAAGACGCCTTTAAGGTTCTGTCTTCCGCCTCACAAGAGAAATTACTGAGCCTCACTTTCAAGAAGAGCAGCAGGCAGGCTGAGACGCTGGTGCATGCGATGTCTCTGATTAAGCTGAGGAAGGGACAGGACGCACTAGATAAACTCATGACCCTGGGTAGCAGTGGTGTGGCAAAATACCTGGCTGAACGGGTAACGGCATGTTGTGGCCAACTGGAAGACTTCAGAATAGACGAGCAGCCCAAGCTGGAGGCTCGGACTGACACTTTAACTGAGCTGGCTAGGATTTTTCAGGTTCTGGCAGAGGAGAGGCTGTGTAGCGAGTCGCTAAGAGACAGAGCGTACCGAGCCGCTCTCGGGGCATGCAGAATTCTGAAGGCAAGTGAAGAAAGGAGCGAGAACAGGCAGCTGGAGCAACTGATGGCAGAGGCCACCATGATTTGTGGGCCTGACTTCATTTCCCATGAACATGGTCAATTTTCATGCGGTAAAACACTACAATCTTGCTCACCCAGAATGTCTAGTCATAGGGGACAGGACAAAAAGAGCTCAGCCGTACCTATACAAGGTAGCCAGTGTGGTCCATTAGTACCAAGAGAAGAGCACAGCTCTCCAACTTCGCTACGAAGCAGTTCTTCCAACGAGATGTCTTTTCCCAGTCACCTGGAGGTCAGTGCCTCCCCCACTGTTGAGTTTGACTCAAACAGAATGAGCAGAGTCATGCAGGACTTGAGGTTGGCATCTTCACATGTTGAGGATATTCCCCCTAATCATTCACTGCCTCTTTCTGGAGTAGGGCCACAGAATAATCCTGCTGAAGAATGCGTACAGAGAACACCCAAACTTTGTTCCCCATATCATAGGAAAGTGTGCGATTTTGTGGAAGTAACAGAGAAATCTGAAAACAATGACACTATGACATCCAGGATTACAAAGGCAAAATCTCAGTTTAATGAGGGAAGTGCTTTAAAGAAACCTACTGAAGCCTTATTGTCTGTCCGAACTACCGTCACTGAGAACAATAAAACTGAATCTGCAACTCCAGAAAATGTTACAAATATTTCAAGGAGAACATCAACCCCACTAAACAGCAAAGACCCAGAAGAACAGAAAGAAGATGAGGTTGAGGATGAAGCACAGTTTTTCTCATTTGTGATCTTGCACGCCCCAGAGGACATGGAAATGGCTGAGAGACTGCAGATGAAACTGGAAGATTTAGGCATTGGTGAGGGGTCCACCTTCAGCCAGAACTTTTTGGTTCCTGGGAAAACTAAGTTGAGATGTATTGAGGATGCCATTGATAACTCAGCTTTTACCGTCCTTCTACTTTCACGCAACTTCAAGACCCAACTGCAGGAGATCCAGACTAATGCTGCTCTCATGAATTCCATTGAGAATCTGCACAAATACAACTCTGTCATTCCCCTGCTTCCTAGCAAGAATTGCCTACCTCACGAGGACATGCCCAAGTGCCTAAGGATATTCGTACCACTAGTAGAGAGTAGCCAGTCCTTTGGTAGGATGGCAAGGAAGGCGATGGCACCAGAAAAGATCAAGAAGCAGAAGCAACTATGGAGCCGAGACCAGCGTATTAGATCACAGCAAGAAAAGAAGATGAGACTGAAGGAAGAGATTAAAAGAGGCAAAGCTCTGGCAAATGAAGAAATGGAAGTCTCTCGGCTAGAGAAGGAACAGAGTCAGCTTTACATGAGAAGGCGACAGCAGAATCAAACCATGCAATATTACGATACATCTGGGTCAATTTCAAAACCACCCCAGCACTTAACTGATGTAGACAGGCAGCCCAGCATCCTTATTAGTAATGCGAGTTACGTCATGATTGGGAATAACTCCCAGATGACTGTAGACATGAGTTCTGATAAAGACTGTAATATACTCGGGGACATGGACGAATGACATAACTAAAGGTTTTTAAAAAGTCACACTACCTGGAATTAAGATAAAACAAGACCTTTAACAATAAACGCTGTATATGTCACTAAACCAGGCGTTATGAGCAAACCTTATACACATTTTTTTAATGATCAAAAGTGTCAAAAAACAGGTACTGAAGTTATTCGGTTCCGGTGTAAGTTCTCTAACTGAAGGGCACGTGCATTCCATCTCTTCAGAGTTGCTGGGGAAATAAGGCCACTTTCATGAAATGTCATAGACAAGTGCCTCATTGCTGTATTTTTTATGTATAAACCTTGTTAATGTATCTCAACCTACTGTGCCCTAAAATATCACACATTGAATTTTTATGTATATTTATCTACTCGGATTCCCTGTAATACATTTTGTGATCATTTATGCCAATGCATTGGCAGATTTAGTCTAATCTGGTACAATAATATGCAGATGATCACTGTATAAAAAGACTGAGAAATGCACTGTAATAAATCTGAAAATGTGGCAGTGAAAATTAACTTATTTTTTTTGATGAATTCAAGATAATTTAGGGAATTTTAAAGAGCACACTAATACTGTATTCATTTAATAACTGCAGGATATAAAGAATAACTTTGCATAATATTATGGTATAGAAATTCCAAAAAGCATTTTTTCTACATTTACTATGATACTGAGGTATGTTGGGAGCTGGAAGGAAGGGAAAATGCAGACTGTCTGGGGTCCCTGAGGACTGGGATGAGAAATATTATTCTATGGTGTTCATACAGGATGGCAGTGCAGAGAATTGACTGTTCATTTCACCCCATAAATAAGGAATTCACCAAACACATTGTGATTTTATAGTCTTAGTACTTCAGCCTTTTTATAAACCACTCCTAAAAAAACGCACTGACAATGAATAACCTTACCCCCCATGTTAGCTAACTCACTAAATACAGTTAGAACATTTCCATAATCATTACAGGTGTAATTGAAATAGTTCAGTGTCCATGAGAGGTTCAGCAGCACACAAACCAATAAGCATAAACACTTTAAGCCACTTTGGAAAAATCAGGAAACACCAGAATCCTGAATTTTACTTTCATTAGTTATATCCTTAGACAATTTCTTCAAAACAGAAAAACAATCTGTAAGCTACACACGATACAATTATTTAATGACACAAAATGCTGGATTTGTAATTGTATAATATTATGACATAAGCTTTTAAACCATTTCAGCTCTAAAATTCAGCAATTAAGGTAAATGACGTTGCTAATTCCGAACCTAGAATGACCTAGAAGTCTAACTCATTGTAAACATCATGGAGTTAAATGTACGTTTTTGGTTCCATGATCTGGACAAGGATAAGAATAGTTGAAAAAGAATAAGAATAATTGAATCAGATCAAGTAATATTCTGATATTCTAAACCAAGGGTGGCCAATCTTATGCAGAAAAGGCTGGTATGTATGCAGGTTTTTGCTGAAGCTCCCTGATTACATTACTAATTAGAGGACCAATTGGCTGAAGAATTCTTACACCTGGGGTTGTACAGCTGACCTAAAGGTTATCTTAAAAACCTGCACATACACTGGTCCTTTGCAGTTAAGGATGGCCACCCCTGTTCTAAACCATACAAATCATAAGAAATTAAGTTGGTTGACCCCATTAGATGCCGGGCAGTGATGAGGTCCTCTGATTCAGTCATGCATATTCAAGTCAATCTATGACACTCAAGTTAAAAGGGTTTTTTTCATTTTGTCAATTTCACCATTTACCAATTTCACCTCTCAGCCATTACCTTAACTTGACACGCAAAGAGTGCAACAACCCATCCCCTGACATCATGTTCCAGAGGTGCAGTAAAGCCTCCCCGATCAAGGAAGGCTAGATGTAGCAAGAGGGTACACCAGTATAAACCTGACCTCACCAGCATAGGGTTTGCAGCATCCCAGTAATACATTAACTGTAGTCACAATCTGAGAAACGTTTCCCAAAAGCTCTCTAACTATGCTTTTGGGAAACATTCCCCTAAACAGGAAGCTAACTCTCCTGGACTATGCAGAAAAAAATCTGCTCCTAACTAGGTGTTTGGACACAATGGGTGAATCTCAGTATGTGTACTTGTGTTCTCATGTACCCATTTTACGTCATTTTCCATTGCCGGAGACCAGTTCCAATACTCAAGAACAGAAGTACAGAGGACGGTAAAAATCTCCGGATGTCGTTCTTGCCCCGTCCCAAATGTCAAGGAGGCATCGGCAACATCCTCGCCAAACGAGACCATTCCCATGATTCATTGCACCCCACGTTTGTTCTTGGGAGGCAAGTTAGCAAGACCGGTCCTGCCAAGACCAGGAGTACGATCTTTGCGTTCTTGGTATTGAGAGACGCCCAGTAACCATCCACAGACCCTTCTATATAAGTTTTGCTTTGCAGCTTCTAGCAGCGTTTAAAACCGCGGTTTTAATATCTGTTTTAGTGATTATAGGAAATTGCACCATTTACGCCGAGACTATAAAGAAGGGTAAAATTAATAATGGTTGTTCTCAACGAAAACGAGATACTTTCCAGGATTCCCTAATGAGCCTCACAGCCATTTTGAGAACGCGAATAAAATGGCGCTTCACTATTTGGCAGTTCTGTTTTTGCCATATTTGCACAGCAGCGTGAAAGTTGTAGTCTTTCTATATGCAGGTAATGTTGATAAGTTATGCAATAAGAGCGCGCAGTACATACATTTCCCAGAAAGTGTTCCCGGAAACTGTCCCAGGGTTCCTTGGGAATTGTAGTCTACCTTGAATTCCCGGTGCGTCCGCGCAATCTGTAATCTAAAAATTATCAAATGTTCGTTGTTAGACCGATTCATTCATGACTACCGGCTTAAAACAGTAGATATGACGTTACAGCAAGCAGAAGTACTCCAGCGCACGAATTTCAAGCATAATATTATAACGTTCAAATTTACTGTATAATAAAGCAGTACGGCGGTAAATATATTTTATTTTACAGCTTTAATGAATACATCTGGTACAACTCTGCTTCACACTGATTTCTTTAAAAATTAATACCGTTTGATGCTGTAGTTGAGACAGTTAATAGGATGTTGGATCAATGTACTTTTGCTTTCTGGGACGTTATTCTATTAATTCTGCCTGGGGAAATACAGCTGTGGCTGCAGCAGCTGGCAAAAATAATCGCAGAACTGAGTTGAAAAAATATGCATGCTCGGGGCTTTCAAGTTTCATCAAAAGTCTGGAGTGAGATTATATCTGTTAGGGACGGAGCGTGTGTCTCACGGTCATTGCCTGAGACCTGAGAGCCCTGCCTGCCGCATGCATCGGATCCTACTCTGCCACTTCCGCCTTCCATCCATGTAACAACGTGCTTGCAGCGGGATCACATGTAACTTACTTTGGAATTTATCCGGAAACAATAAATGCTGTTTTCTAATTGGCTGGTCGGTGTCCATTAACTGTATAATTCGGGACAGTTATGAACCCGGTAGAAAACTCCACTCAGTATGCCTGCCGCTTAACTATTAATTCTGTATAACGGGACACCCTGGTGGGCGTTATCCCTTATTTCTCAGAATGAGAAATACAAGGTATGAGCGTGTGAACTGGTTGAAATGCGGCTGCATCATGGTCAATGTCGGAGACTTGAGTGTCATGCCAGTGGGGATTATGGTGAGGCATGACGCAGGCACAGAAGGCAGCGTTCGGTGCAGGGACCACAGAGGAACAGCATATAATGTCAATGACCCGACAGGGGAGCGCAGGACTGGGGAAACTCTTATACACAGGGAAGGCAGGGATAAACGAGGGGCACCTGTGGCTGGTTAACAAGAGGCAGGAATGTGAGGTAACAACAATGAGCTACAGGCGTGTCTGATTAGCAGCTCCGCCTGTGGGAAACACAGGGACTAGGCTGGTAGGGTGGGGCTGGACGTGACATTGAGAGCCCTGTGCATGCTCATTATTTATTCCTGAACCAGATCAAACGTCTGAACCTGACTTGGTTTTCCCTGCCACACTGTTTTGAATCAGTTTTCCATCCTCGTTTGCCTAAATCATCTCTCCTCATTCCTGTCCCTAAAAAATAAAATGTATCCTGTCTGAATGATATAGAGTCATGGCACTGACTTCTGTCATCATTGAAACTTTTAAACAATTCAATTCCCACCTAAAAACCACCTGTGAGGTAATCTGTGACCTCCTGCTGTATGCCAACCAAGCAAAGGGCCCACGGACAGCAGCCAAAATGGGCCTACTGTAGGTACATATGTCCGTATACTATTTGTGGGCTGTAGTTCTGCTTTTGACAACATAGTCCCAGATTATTAACGAAACTAAGCCAACTGAATGCATCAGAATCCTTTTATTCCCCACGTGAAAAAAGTATAAGGAATTTGTTTTGGTGGTGTGACAGTATAAATTGGGACAGTAT
>JAAGVU020000032.1:3636961-3677101 GCA_011763525.2 Mormyrus iriodes
TCCGGGATAGGCTCCGGACCCCCCGCGACCCGAAATGGAATAAGCGGTTCTGGAAAATGGATGGATGGATGGATAATTAGAAGGGTGACAACAAAAAAAGAGATTTTGATCATCTGTCCAACTACCAAAGTGCTCCTATGAATTTTAATGAAAATGTATAAAATACTGTTTGCCGTGAAATATTTTTAAACCCTTTAACACCCACCCTCAGAGTATTCAAGCGCAAAACACCAATCAGAAACACCTGCTAGTTGAAAATATCCGTCTTTGTAAAGAGAGAAAAATAACACAGGTCGCCGTCGACTTATGACTGCGATCGGTTCCGACTGACTGGTCGTAAGTCGGACCTTTATTTTATATTCATAAATATGTATAGCATACTGTATAATAAAATTATATAATCTTTAGTTATATTGTTCGGTGTTTTAACATTTTTGTCACCTTTTTTTAGTTCATTATTGTTATAACCTTTTTATCACCGTTTAAGCTGCTCAGACACTAACGGATATGAATGTATGCTGTACTGTGAGCGCTGCGAACAGCAGCCCGAGCGCGAGATGAATGAATGGGCGTCTCGCGGGGATGCTCACGCTGCGCGGAAACTGTCGCATATTCGCAGTCTCGAATCGGTCTGGAAGTCGATCAGTCGTAAGTCGCATAGGTCGTAAGTCGACGACGACCTGTAGTTTTTTTTTGAGGATGTAACGTTTTACCACGCTAATTCGCTATTTGAAGGGAAAAAAAGTTAGTTACTGGAAAAGCTATAGCGTTTTAAAAGTAGCTGCACTACCGATAAGAAATCGAAAAAAGTAGTCAAGTTAATAGCGTCGCAAAATTGTTAGCTACTCCCCAACATGTATGCAGGGCAGTAGTAACTGAGGTGGTCGAGGGGAACGAATATTTAATTTGTCGTCATTCATCCTCCCAATATACAGACCATTGTATTTAAATTAAGTTGTGCCCCCGCCCCCCAATCTGAAATTCTCCCTTACATCATTGAATGTACGTAACATAAGTATGAATTATTTCCGTTCTACCGCATAGAAGATGGTCAGTCTTCATCTGGTCACTTGAGTAAACTCCAAAATCGTCAAGGTTAAATTTTGTTGTGTTCATTAAGGTATTATTTATAGGGCTGTCACTATCGATTATATCAGTAATCGAGTAATCTACCGATTAATATGACGATTCGTCGAGTAATCGTTATTATATTATATACATTGCATTTAGCGTGAAGCAGGAACCAACCAACCAGCCATTGCAGGGTCACACATACCGTTAGCTTAGGCACTCCAATTCATTTCAAGTGCATGTTTCTGGACAGTGGAAGGACACCGAAGACCTTCAAAAAGCCACGCACACACGGGGTAAACACGCAAACTCCACACGCATAAAGCGGAGGTGTGCAGCGACAGCGCTACCCGATGCACCACTCTGCCGCCCTAATAGGCTTGCCAATGTGCCATGTTAATATTAACATGGCATTTTCGCAATAGTCTTTTGGGTTCAAACCATTCAATACCCTGCGTTAAAACATTTTTGGACAGTCAAAGGAAAGAAAATTTAGCAAGCTTTGCAATTCTAACAATGGTTGCCTTTTATAATTATCTAGTATATGCTAAAAAATCAGTCTAAAGTTTACCGCTTTTGCAGGAGCTCTGCCTGCGCTCTCCGAGACAATCATAATTATTCGCGTCACTCAGTGACCGTGCAGCACGTTCGTGAGAAATTAAACAAAACGAGCAAAGAGGAGAAAAAGGAACTAGAACTGGAGACGAAAAGTATATAATAGTATATACAAAAAAGTATATACAATGTTTTGTAGTTGATAGAGAGGATATTGAGCAAAGGCAGGTGATTTGTCGGCATTGCTTTGTATCTGTTTGCACAACTAACGAAAATACCACCAATTTATTTGACAGACTGTTGATAGATCCGTTCTATTTGGCTATATAGTAAGTTTTCAACTTTTTATACTTTTTATATATCGCATAAATTTAAAATATCGTTCAACCGTACAAAAAAAAAATTATTAATATTATTTGATTTACATGTACAGTGTTATGTAAGCGGCAGGGCTAACATTTGTTTTAGCAGCAGTGATTATTTTGACAGAGGAATTGTAGAAAGTAAAATAAGCAAAATGATTTAAAGTTAAAGTGATGACAGCAGCGGGCTAGGCTGCTAAATGGCATATATCTATGGCAAGTTGAGGGAGGCGTAAAAATGAATTTCCCCACGGGGATCAATAACATATCTTTTAATAATAATAATTGTTCTCAATTTAATCATACTGTCAATGGTAATGTATTTACCCCTTTTTTATCATTTTGTGTATTTTTGGAGTTAATTTGATCAGGTCATTAATAATGCTGTTTTCTCTGTCTTCTAGGCAAATTTACAGCAAATCTTATAACACTGCTGGTAAATTGAAGTTGAACTGTACACCCCTGGATTTGTCCACCAGCCTTCTGATTTAGGAAATTCTGAGCTGTCAGCATGGCAAATGAGCAAGAGGTGGCAGCAGTGGGCAGAATCCTGGCCAACCCACAGGAAAACCTAACGGCCCGCTTTCGGGCTCTCTTCACCTTGCGCAACCTTGGCGGGGCCCAGGCTATCGACTGGATCAGCAAGACGTTTGTGGACGACTCAGCGCTGCTGAAGCACGAGCTGGCCTACTGCCTGGGCCAGATGCAGGATGAGCGGGCTATTCCCGCTCTGGAGGCTGTGCTGAAGGACACATCCCAGGAGCCGATGGTGCGGCATGAAGCTGGTAAACAAACCATGTTAATACTATACTTAATATGTCTTAGTGCTGCTGGAAATTACTGACAACATTTTCGCACAAACCTCTGAGCATGGATTTCACTTGTCACACGGCCATGAATGCAGGAACATTAAAATCTAACTTTGTTGATAATATTGCATTCCAGGAGAAGCCTTAGGGGCCATAGGGAACCCTAAGGTCCTTGATCTACTAAAGAAATATGCCGATGACCCAGTCATAGAGGTAGGAATCCAAGTATAAGGAAGCAGTCATATTCATGTTAGCTTCAAATTTATGAATAATGTGCTAAATTACATATAATGATGGTGTTTGTGTGTTATAGTATACAGAAGTATAGTATGTATATTCATAGCCATCAGTATGGAGTTGGTCCCCACTTTGCAGCTATAACAGCTGCCATTTTTCTGGGAAGGCTTTCCACAAAATTCTGGAGTGTGTCTATTGGAATTTTTGCCCATTCATCCAGAAGAGCATTTGTGAGGTCAGGCACTGATGTTGGATGTGAAGGCCTGGCTTGCAATCTCCATTCTAGTCCATCCCAATGGTGTTCAGTTGGGTTGAGGTCAGGGCTCTGTGTGAGCCAATCAAGTTCTTCTACACCATACTCGCCCAACCGTGTCTTTATGGACCTTGTTTTGTGCACTGCTACGCCCGACAAGCAACCACAAGTCCTGCAAGGCAATACCCTGGTAAGGAACCATCGAAAGAGGTGTGACAGGACATGGATGCGGGGCAAATGCGGAGGAGTGCAGGCAAGACCAACAGCCGACCAAAACAATCCGGCACTCCCAACAGTAATGCTAGCCAATGTTTGCTCACTGGATAATAAAATGGACCACATCAGACTCATGAGAGCTGCACGATGCAACGTGACTGATTGCTGAGTTTATGTATTTTCCGAGACATGGTTGAATGGAAACATTTTAGGCACCATAGTCCAGCTGGGTAGTCTAACACTACACAGAGGCAGTTTCCCAGCTCTGTTCTCTGCATGTTGCTCTGCATGCATTACTGACTGTAAAATGCTGACCCTTCTACTTGCCACATGAATTAACAGACTACCATTATAACAATCACTATGTACATCCAAGCGCTGATGTGAAGGATGCTATGGGCGAATTTTATAATGCTATCAGCGAGCAACCGTCAGCTTACCCCGACGCATTTTCATCGTTGCTGGAGATATAAACCGGGCAAATCTGAAGTCTGTTTTACCAGTGTTCCACCAACACTTGAACTTTGCAACAAGGGAAAAAAAACTCAGGTCAGTTTGGGCAGCATACACTGATGCAGCACCCACCACATGACAAAACACCTCAGGATCCTGGCCGGTGACCCCCCCAGGAAGATGCATGGTCCAGTCCCACCCTCCGGAAATGGCCATCCATCTTATGCAGACAGGTGTTGCATGGGCGTCCCCATGGTCTGGTCCAGCCGCTTAGATGCTCATCAGTGTGGATCCTGCGAGCCAGAACACCCTCAGGAAAATGTGCCACATGGCCGTAGTGCCCTAACTGACACTCCCTCACAATGCAGGTAATATGCCTTATTCGGGACTCTCCTAGCAACTACTCGTTCAACACAAAGTACAACCAGCAGTATCCAAGGATTCTTCGAATAGAGAGAGTACTGAAGGAGTCCAGTCTTCGTCTCAGCTCACTGGATAGCGTCCATGTCTCGCAGCCATACAGCAAGATAGGGAATACCAGGATTCTACAGACTTGGACCTTTGTCCTCTTGCAAAGATATCGGGAGTGCCATACATCCCTTTCCAGCAATTTCATGACCCCCCCGTGCGCTCCCAGTCCATCTACTGACTTCATAGGAAGAGTCACCAGAGACATGAATGTCGCTGCCAAGGTAAGTGAATCTCTCAACAAGGTCAACATTCTCCCTGCAGACAGACATACTACTGATGGCTGTTCCCAAGAAGTCATTAAAGATCTGGATTTTAGTTTTTATCCAGGACATTTGCAATCCCAGACACTCAGACTCCTCACTCAGTCTCGCAAAAGCCCCGATTAGAGCCTCCATTGACTCCACAAAGATCACAGCATCATTGGCAAAGTCAAGAGCAGTAAATCTTTCTTCTCTAACAGATGGCCCCCAGCCGCTGGACCCCACGATCCTGCCCAACACCCAGTTCATGCAAGCATTGAACAGAGTAGGAGCAAGAACATACCCTTGGCGAACCCCAGAATCAACTGGGAAGAACGCAGAGCTTCTCCCTCCACCCTGTACAGCATTCACAGTACCAGTGTACAGGCCAGCCATGACGTCCAGCAACTTCGGGGGGATCCTATGAAGTTTCAGGATGTCCCACAGGGCAACTCAATCAACTGTGTCAAATGCTTTACGAAAATCAACAAAGGCTGCAAAGATCTTTAAAATCTCCCTCAGCCAGGCAGTAGTGCGCAACCATCATACCTGTGCCTAAGAAACCCAACCCAACCTACATGAACGACTACAGTCCCATGGCTTTCACTCCAATTATAATAAAGTGTTTCAAGCAACTGGCTATGCAACACATTAAAGCCTGTATCCCCACAAACCTAGACCCTCTACAGTTTGCATACAGAACCAACCGGTCCACAGTCAATGCTATATCCACCACCCTCCACCTCACCCTGTCCCATCTGGAAAACCAGGATGCCTACACCAGACTGCTCTTCATTGACTTCAGCTCAGCCTTTAACACCATCATACCACAGCAACAGGTGGAGAAGCTGAAGTCACTGGAGCTGGATACTGGCACCTGTAATTGGATCTTGGACTTCCTGACACAAAGGCAGCAGAGTCGGCAGCCACACATCAAGCACTATCTCGGTGAGTAC
This sequence comes from Mormyrus iriodes, assembly GCA_011763525.2. Lineage (NCBI taxonomy): Eukaryota > Metazoa > Chordata > Actinopteri > Osteoglossiformes > Mormyridae > Mormyrus > Mormyrus iriodes. The sequence goes on from JAAGVU020000032.1 coordinate 3,642,584, forward strand.
AGACTCGCCCCAGGGCTGCATCCTGAGCCCCCTGTTGTTCACCCTGCTGACCCACGACTGTACTGCCAGATTCAACAACAACCACAGCATCCAGTTTGCGGATGATACTGCAGTGATGGATCTCATGAGCAAAGGTGACAAGTTAGCATATAGGAAGGAGGTGGAGCAGCTAACAGCATGGTGCAACCACCACAACCTCCTCCTTAATGTTGACAAGACCAGGGAAATAATCATAGACTTCAGAGAGGCTTACTCAGAGCACCCCGCCCCCTGTTGACCATTGATGGCATGGCCATGGAGAGGGTCAGGGGTTCCTAGGTGTGCTCCTGGCAGATGACTTGACCACTAGTACCATGGCAATTGTCAAGAAGGCCCAACAGTGGCTCCATTCCCCTGGGAAGCTGAAGCAGGCAAGCCTACCCATTCCGGTCTTCACCACCTTCTACAGGAGCACCATGGAAAGTGTTCTGACCCATGGTGTCACTGTCTGGCTCAGAACCTGCACTACCTCTGAACAGGAACAGCTGAACAAGGTAGTGAGAACAGCTGGGAAGATCATCGGTGTCCATCCATCCATCCATCTATCTAATTATCTATCTATCTATCTATCGTATGCTGAAGCATTAAGAATTGTCTTGTTATACCTGTGGGTGTAATGGCCAGGTGTCCCAATACTTTGTCCGGATAGTGCATCTCTGTCATGATCAGGGATTTCCCTACGTAAAATAAATGGCAGTTCAGTGAATCAGGCTTGATAAGACTATGGCCATACTTGAATTTTGAAAGTAGTTGTATGAGAGTAAGTGCAGCAGTTTGTTAAACTGCCTGCACACCCTGTTCCTGCAGGTGGCAGAGACGTGCCAGCTGGCCGTTCGCCGGTTGGAGTGGCTCAGGAACGGTGGAGACCCAGAGGAGGATGGGACAGACAACAACCCCTACGCCTCCATTGACCCCGCCCCTCCGGCCCAGCGCAGGAGCGTTCCGGAGCTGCGGGCACAGCTGCTGGACGAGGCGCTCCCACTGTTCGAACGTTACAGGGCCATGTTTGCGCTACGCAATCTGGGTAGCACGGAAGCTGTGTTGGCGCTGGGTGAAGGTGAGGCCCACGGAAGTGAGAAGGAGGCTTCGCTGTGCAGGTGCCATCGTGCCAAGATTACAAGGCAGCCAGTGACGACAAAGCTAATGCGAAAATGCAGATTTCTGCAACAACTTCCATACTGGCTCAGAAGCACGGTGTTTTTGCTGCTGTGACCACTGCAAAAAAGAGAGTTTGTTTAATCACAGTTGGGTTGACATCCTTTGGTACATCTTGTTTTTTCCCCCTTTGGACTTTACAGCAAACTTTTGTATTTTTACTCTGCTTAATTGTTATAATCTATTGTCTACATCTGAAAATCAAGAGCTTAAACAAAGAAAGATTTCAAAAAAGATTAAACCCATATGCATGCATGTATGGAACCGTCGTTATTGAAATACTATGTTAATCACAGGTTCTGCACAGAATCTCATTGTAGTTTATGAAATAGTAGAAGAGTGATATTTTTTTCATCCCCACGGGAAATTTTGGTAGCTTTCGTATTAGACACTCAAATATACAAGTCCAGTGCCTCAGTGGCAATTGGGGTTAAGGGCCTTGCTGTATGGCCCATTGGTGGCATAACTCCGCTATTCACAGGATTTGAATCAGCAACCTTCTGATCATAGACTCCTGTCTGACAGATTGTTACAGCTGCCCAACATTGCTAATTTATGCATTGTTCTTTTTTGTGTTGGGTATAAATGTTGTGCAGTGCCCTAAGGCAAACTCTGTAAACCAGGGGCCTTGCTGTGTCTTGCCAGGTCTCCACTGTGGCAGTGCCCTGTTCCGCCACGAGGTGGCCTACGTGCTGGGCCAGATGCAGCACGAAGCCGGCATTCCGCAGCTGCAGGCCGCGCTGGAGCGGCCCAGCGAGAACGCCATGGTTCGGCACGAGTGTGCGGAGGCCCTGGGCGCCATCGGCAGGGAGTCGTGCCTGCAGACACTGGAGCGGTATCGGGAGGACGCCGAGCGCGTGGTGAAGGAAAGCTGCGAGGTGGCACTGGACATGTACGAGTACGAGAACAGCTCGCAGTTCCAGTACGCTGATGGGCTGCTGCGTGTGCAGGGAGTGCAGTGAGAGTCACGTGTGCAGGTGTAACACAGCAGGGGCTTGCTTATTCAACACTGCAACATGCACACATTCTTACACAGAAACACATGAACAATAACAAACTGCCAACCTAATTTATCCTACTCCTCTCATACATGTGTTTCTGATAAGGTCTCCAGATCTTCCGGAAAGATGTGCTTTTAATCTGTTATGCTAAAGTTAAAGCCATCACAGCAATTAGTCTGAAAATTCATTACCTGCTATTGGACAAAAACATTTCCACAGACATTCTAGGAGAAACCTCAGTGTTAAAATGGTCAAATTCAAGAAGATATCAAGCGCCTTCATTTTGTTTGCTCATTGTATGACTTTTGTTTTTTATTTATTGGAGCAAACTGGAAATGAAGCATAGGATTGTGTAAAAACTATAGTAATCAATTACACGAATCAATTACAGTCATTTAATTACAGTAATCAATTACTTCAAGTGACAGATCTTTAATAGTTAAAATGACCTGTCAAGCACGTTTTTTTTTGCTTTGTTTTATAAGACTTACTAAAAACTCATTAGAGTATGTAAACTAATAAAAATTTTTGAACATTTTGAATTCTCTGTTTTCAGATTTGATTTCACTGTTGACATGATAGATACACTATGTGCACAGGCAGAGTAGATCTGAAGGGTGTCTGACTGTGATTAGACCAGCGGGTGCTAATCCTCACCAGGGACATCCCCTTATCTCTTACACCTCAGTGTTTTCTTATGGCACTTTATCCACTCAAAACTAGACAGATAGATGCTTTATTGTCATTGTAAGTACAATGAGATTTAGTTTGGAACACGCCAGCAGATGCACAGTATATTTACAATTAAATAGAGTCGAGGCATAAATAGAATGGGAGAGTATGTACAGTCACTATATATGTACAATAAGGTGCTTGTAAGAAGGTCGCAGAGGTAGAAGTTTTCAAGTGGACTGAATGCACATAAATGTGGAAATTGCACATGTGGGGTATTGCTCCGGAATGTTCGAGATCAGTGCTGAGAGTTCAGAAGTGAACTAGAACCTGACACAAAGGTTTTTACAGCATACTTAATACACAGATGCAAAATCATCCTTTGTGCCTCATCACAATGTTGTTCAAATTTATTAAATCCCTAATGCCATAATACCATGGCTAGGTCAATGGGTGACTGGGTGATTGTTTTCTATTTTAGAGTGCACATGATCGCAAAAGATCCCAGTGAAAATGCACCTTTAAATGCCTTTAAATGAAAATGCCTAGCAATATCTCCGTTAAACCAAGATGCTCTCTCTGCAAAGCTATGGGAACAGACGCGTCGAGATTACGCAGTGAGCATACCTGAGGACTGGTTATGGATTAGCCTTCTTCAGAGCTTGAGAATTAGTGTCAACAGAAGGAGGCTGCGGGGGGAGGGGCGTACTGGGAGGGATAAAGAGGAAAGGCAGACCTTCTGACTCTGTCAAAGGCTGAGTAGCCCCTCAGGGAGTTGAGCACCTTTCAGTGGTACGATCGGCAGTATGCTACACCCCTTAATGATCGGTATCATCACCATCAACACCTCCATCACCATCTTCTACTGGGCATTCCTCCTTACTGATGTCTGCAGCAAGAAGATCAGTGACGAGCCCAAACCTAAGGAAAACCCGGCCTAAACCTGGAATTACTGTGCAGACCGCTACCTTAAACAATGGGGGTAACTCGGAGTAGATGGCTTTTAGTGCTTTTCTCAGTCCTTTATTTGATGACCTTGGGAAACCCTTTTGCATACGCTGCTGACTACCGGCACCTGACCCTGACAACCTTCACCTAAACCCAGCAGCAGGTAACATATTTCTTATTTACCCACTATACCGAATCCCCTTCAAATACGCTTTAACAGTAGTAAAGTTAAAAAAAAATGAAACTGGATAGAGAAGAAAGAAATGTGGCCATAGAGGAAATCATGTCACTTTGGGCGGTGGAGGGGAAGGGAAGCAGAACTTGTTTCTGAATGAAGCGTAAGGTCCAGCAGCCCACACACCTGCTTCGCATAAGCATGGTGGAATAAGCGGGGCAAGGAGACGTGTAATGGAGAAAGGAGAGGCCAGAAACAGAGTCTCTTTGCAATGTCTTAGATTAAGGAAGACAGACCTTTATAGGTATGGTGGTCTCTCTTTTTCTATGGATGGACAAAAGACTCATTTCACTTTTCTATTCTGTGATTACAACTGTGTATCATCCCCCAGCAGGTACCGCCCTCAGATGGCCCCTCACAGCCTGTTCGTACATCGTTAAATTATCACGTTTTCCAAACCCTTCTGGTACTGATAACAGTGGAAAATGTGTGGATTTTTATTACCAAAATCTTTTCTTTTTGTTTCTTTCATCTTTCTCATATAAACAGTGACATAACACACAGAATTTCAAAAAATCAAGAATTCTTCCTGGCTACTTTAAAGTCATTTGCTGATTATTATTTACACTCATTGTTTGCAATAAAAGCAAGTAAATTAAGGTATTGCCAAGCATATAATATTAATTAATATTAACATATAATAAAATGTACAAATGTACATGGTGGGGCGGCACGGTGGTGCAGTGGTTAGCACAGTCACCTCACACCTCTGGGACCTGCGTTCTAGTTTCTGCCTGGGTTCCATGTGTGTGGAGTTTGCATGTTCTCCCCGTGTCGTCGTGAGGTTTCCTCCCACAGTCCAAAAAAATGCTGAGGCTATTTGGAGTTGTCAAATTGTCTGTGTGTGAGTGTGCCCTGTGATGGATTGGTGCCCCATCCTGGGTTGTTCCCTGCCTTGCCCCCATAGGCTCTGGACCCTCTGCGACCCTGAATAGGACAAGAGGTTGCAGAAAGTGGATGGATGTACACAGTCTGCTTAGAGCTTCAAATGACAATCTGTGAGAAGCCATTTTGAATATTACGAAACGCAGGGTTTCAGTGATGCGCCATAATCTGATTTGCTCAAGATGAAGGAACTTAGATGTTTGTGGGCCTGCATGTGCCTCAGCGCATGTGTGCTCGTTCCACAGGAAGCAAACGTGTTTGGCATGGCGTCCAAAACTTCTTACTCCGGTTCACAAAGTAATCGATCCCTCAATTCACTGGGAGCCCCAGCCGGAGGAGCAGCCTGATGACGGATGGATCACAGCTTCATCCATCCACTTTCTGAAACCACTTATCAGATCCAGGGTCACAGGGGGTCCAGAGTCTATCGCGGAGGTTAGGGGGGCAAGGCATAAAGCAACCCCAGAAGGTGCACCAACTCATCACAGGACACACTCACACTCCATTTACTGCTATCTATGAGAAATTTGGTAACTTCAATTAGCCTCAGCATGTTTTTTGGGCTGTGGGGTGGAATTCAGCTGCAATTCTTAATCATCAACCACAGCATTTTGTCTTGCACTTACAATGACATAAACAGCACCACTCTCTAGTCAACAAGAACATTCTGGTTCTTAGGTTGGGTGAAAGCATTAGTAGATGTTTGTTTTTTTGTTTTTTTCAGGTTCTGCTAATGTTAAGGTGCCAGAACACACTAAAGTGGGAGTTTCTCAATAGTGTAAAATTCAGCTACAGGTATCATTCACGTTGGTCAGTTATCATCCACCGGCAAGCCCAGACAGGTGTCAGTGAGCGGATTACAGAGATTAAAGAACCTCCTTTCCCTAAGTAGTCACCCTTGACAGGCGTGCCATGACCTTCATGAAATTGAGCTTCAATAACCAAAGTACGGCTAAATGATTTGCATAGTGATCTGGAAAATGAAATACGAGTGTCGGGATGTAGTTATGGACATACCTCACTCTATTTGCGTCAGGGGAGGTTTGCGAGGAGGACAAACCGACACCCGACCCCATCTTCATGTTGTTGGTCTCTTTCTGTGCATTCAGGCCCATGTTATGAAGACAGCTGCTGGCGAGAGGCAGATGGTGAGATGGTGAATGAGCACCACCACGTAGAGAATGAGGAGAAGCGTCACAATGAACGTGGAGATTTCACACACTGTCCTAGGGGTCAGGCTGCCAGTCCACAGCAGAGCTTGCATCTGCATCCACACGCAGTCCTAAGGCAGGGTCTTCTGGCTGAGGAGCGGCCTGAAGACACCCTGTCCCTCTAGATCTTTAGGCTCTAAAAATGCTCTCCTTTCATCTCATTGTTGCTCTTTTCTTTTTATTTATAAAGAAATAAACACGCAACCATCCTTACTGACAACTTGTGTTGATTTTCGTTAGAATCATAGGAAAACTCTGTCAACTGATATTTAAAATTTATATAACAGACACTATTTATTTCTTGTACAGTTCAAACGCTGCAGAACCTTCAGCTGATGTGATGTTTGTTTTATAAAGACTTTGTGTTACATATTAAAGATGCTGATTCTAGTTATACCAAGTATACACCTTTCCACAGAATAATTATTTTATTACAGAATGAATAAAGAAAACATTTCATTCTCCCACAAATGATCTGAATTAGGAGCTAGCTTGAATGTGACAATCAAAGAACTACGATACAACTGTAGTATCGTCATTGTTCAATCGTGTTTTGGAATTAAGCTAATTTGCACATTCCTAAAGGGGGTCTAAGGTTGAAATGCACTGATCAGTGTCTAAAAACCTTCAATATCAATAAAAATGCCACTAAACCCTCTATAAGTGTTTCGATTAGCTTTTACAACAGCAGTGTTTACAATTCCCGTACTGTGCTAGTGAAACATGTCCGACTCATGCAGTACAGATACGATTCCACTGATCCTTGGGGGTTGCTTCACCCCTATGACTCCGGTCACAGTCCTTCAGACACACTTAAATCCCTTGCGCTGGGCCCAAGCCAGAGATATACCCACCCAGAACCAACCGGAGTCACGGGGTGTGGAACAAATCATATTCATGAAGCATAATAGCGAAAGTAATCATAATCATATATGAAAAAATGATCACTTTTTAATGGAAATGGAGGTGACTGAAATGTAAATAAAACGTTGGGGATTTTATTAAAAAGCCCTCTGCTTATATAATGATTATATACACTTGGGAAGAATGTGACATGGGAAATTTAACACTATGCTTTGCTTAGTAACGCTATCTTGTGGCTCCACGCCATGCTGGAACTTTGGCCCTTGAGGAGATCTTTGCCCCCACGGGTCGGAGCAAAGAAAAAGTACCACAAGAAAAGAGAGGCAAGAAACAGAGTGAAAGGCTCCAGGGAAGTTCAGCGATCAGCTGCAGGACCTCAAGCAGGATGTCTCTCTGCCAAAATGCCCTGTTCGCTCTGCTGCTGGCAGCTTCCGTTTGCTTGGCAGAGAAGCGTAAGTCACGCCAGCCTCACATCCTCCTCTCGTAGGCTATCAAATGTGGAAATATTCTTAATTAAACGCCAAAACAGCCAAGACAAGAGTACGTAAATCTGTACTGGTGATGTGATTTTAACGCATTTTAAAATCCACCCACCTGGCACTTTCTATCAAACGTGCTCGAATTCTGTACGAAATAAAGAACGATGGCTGCATTGATAGTGGCTTGAAATTTGCAGCACGTTTTACACATATTGCTTAATTTTAAATAAATCAATGCTTGTTTGCTGTTAAACAACAACAGTGTCCTCTTTATCTGTGCTATATTATGTGATTGAAGTTACATGTCTTGGCTGATGAAAAAACATCTGCCAAACAGCCTCGTATCCACAGAAATAACAGGAATCAGTCTTAACTCAGGCATCATTTTTTTAAAGCAGTGTTTCTTAATCCGGTCCTCTGGGACCCCAAGATAGTTCACATAATTCTGGGGGTCCCTGACGACCGGTTTGAGAAACTCTGGTTCTAAGAGTATTCCTGCCCCCCCCCCCCAATCTTCCTCCAAGGTGTGACACGGGCAGCAGCATCCAGTGATCGTATCCTACAGCCATGGCTGGTGGGCCTCTCAGCCGTGCTTGGATTCCTCTGTGTCGTGTTCATCCTGCTGATGGTGAAAAGACTCTGCTTTGACAAAGACAGGTACACAAGGGGGTGCCTTCCCACCCAGCACATCACACTCACCTGAATGCTCCTTCCTAAGTTACACTGCTATTTTATTCGCATTTTTACATTATTACCCTCATGTAAGTGTTATTCAGCTTTATTAAGCAGTAAGGGGCTCAAATGCAAGTTCAGTAAGATAGTAGCACAGGAAAGAAGAATTCAAGAGTATCTCTGAATTCAGTGGATACTTAGATATTTGCACAACTTTGTTATATAATGAGCTATCGCCAATACAGTCCGTAACCGTAGCCAGTAAATACTGAGGCATGGGTAAAAGCAAGCAATAAACAATCTACATTTAATCAGGGTGGTTTCGTAGAAATTTGATTGCTACCATGCACGGGCATGAAAGCTAATGACTTTATAGCCGTGTTAATTAACGTTTTATTGTCTCATTGGGCTACACCCCCCTCTAGCTGACATATCACTGCTGTATGAGTGGAAATGGTCTTTAGTCAACCACACCCATTTTGATGGTGATATTCTTTTGCGCTCCCCTGATTTGAAGAAAGCATAGATGACCATATGCTGCACCATTCCAACAAATTTCACAGGAAGGGAGCAGCTCCAGTGTCTATGGAACTATGAACTATGACAAAAACACACATGCGGCTAATCATTATTCTTGTGTTATTTAAAGATTTCTTTTCTCTTTGGGTAAAGGAAAGAAGAGCTGGATGATGATGCAGTTCCTGAAGAAACATATGACAATATGAAGCAGACCAACTTTTAGACTGTAGACAGACAGTGCAAGCAATAAGACAACAAAAACGCGTTAAAATTTGGAACGCACTATTCTGTTAAAAGTTTGCTTACACACGGGTAAAACTGTCAAATAATGGTATGCACAACTGCGCTCTCACTTTCACTGGGAAGTATTTTCAGGCTTAATATGGCACTACTGTAATCTGGAAACTAGGTAGTCGTATTTTGTCATCATATGTAGTGACCACCAGATGGAACCAGAGCTAGCCTGTTGAGTTATTGCATTACCGTGCTAATGTGATATTAATACCCAATCTACACCTCTGTGATAAAACAGCGTACACCACAGTGATCAGCACCTACTGGAGTTGGAATTATGACATCAATGATAGAACGTATGTGGCATTTAACCAAAACGTTCATTTTATTTGTTCAAATGTGACAAATTTGGAATAGAAATGTTGAATGAATTTCCCATTTTTAACTAAAAATAATCAATTTTACTGTTTATTTTTATTATCCTTCTGGAACTAGAGTATTGTGATTGTCATGAGTGATTAAAAGAAAAAATAATACTTTTTCCAGACCAGACACCAAATTAAATAAAGTTTTTCCAACAATTAGTCTTTGTCCATCTATGGGCTCCAGGATTTTCATTAATAAAAAATGCTACTGTAAAAACAGGGTATAAGAAGGTGATATAGTGGAAAATGACACCCTAAAGTCAAGCAAATGGATGAGGGAAAGATTGCAGCACCGCTAATTTGCTAAAGAATCTCAGTTCAAGTCATCATGCTCACTGTTTTCATTGCTGAGTAACAGTCAGCTGTATAAATCCGGCGAAAGCTATTAAATAATTGTGATGTCAGATTGAAGCAATGCATCAGATCTGAGCCGCCGTAACAGAAATGCACGCTTATGTGCTGCGGTAAAAGCACTCAGGGTCTGCCTAAGGTCTTTCTGATGGTGCTTTGGCAACAGAGCTGCAGCGTGATACATCGCTTGCAGAAGGCAAGGCCGGCCGTTAAGCACAGTTATGAGACACAGTGGTGAGGGACCTGGCACAGGTAACAGCTACATGCAGGCCTGGATACACCGCAGTGTGGCCACAGAGGAGCCAAAATCACATGGTCTCCTTAGCCAAGTGCAGCTAGGGGGAGCATAAATTCAACACCCAATAATCCTTTTTTAACCCTGCTTTCTCACAATTTCTAAATTTTTCATTAATGTACACCATATAAATCCAAAAAAACCTAATTAAGAAACCTGTATACGGTATAAATTTAGGATATTAATTTGTCAGTTTCAGTTCCACTATGGACTCCCTTCCCCAGCAAACCGCAAATCTTATTAATTTCTAGATTAGATTCAACGTTATTATCGTGCTGAGTAGGGGTACAGAGCCAATGAAAGGCAGTAATTAAACAACTTATAGCACAAATACTGCATGGAAACTTGGATTGTTTTTTTGTGTGACTTAGATTTTCATGCAAACTTATTTTTACATATTTGGAAGAAAAGCAACACTTACCTTCGCTGGCAAACAAATTGCCAATATATTCCACAGCAATGTAGTTTCAAGTGTCACCGTCCAAACACACTGTCTTTTGCGGAAGGAATTCGCCTTGGCCCATCTCTGTGGATGTGGAATTTCAAAAGTTAAACAAAATAAGAAATGTATGCGCTGATTGCTTACATAAATCAAGAATGTTTACTTAAATTTCTATTTAAAAGCTTCTAACTGAAAAGCCCATGAAATTATAAAAAAAAAACTCATTTTTTTTAATAGAAAGCTAAGGTAACTGTAGCAGTGTTACATATTTTAGATCCATAAATTTATAGATTCCACAGCAAATAAAAACTTATTTTTAAAAACTTACAGTCAGGCAATCGGTGAACCAATTCTCTCCCTTTTTCCTAAGGCGGAGTAGTTGCTGAACTCTACACAGCGTGCACATAAATACAGAAAATACTCCAGAAAGGCCTGACATGGTGTGAAACTTACAACGTGCATGTTTTGGCTGATGTCTGTAAATAAAAAAGCTGTTATATAAAAGTGAGGAAGCCAATGCAAGCAATCCAGGCAGAACCGTCAGACTCACAGAACAGGAAGAGCGAAAAAAACTACTGGTTCCTTTTGGAACTTTGTTAAACTCTTCAAAAAGCATCACCATATTGACATCAGTCCATGTATCTGGCCTGTTCTTGGTTTTTGTTGAAAACAGACTCGTTGCTAAGTGTATTCAGCCTGTTGTTGCAAGAACAGTACAATTTTGTCAACCGCCCAGAAATGCTGAATGCATTTGCAATAATTTTCAAAACAATTTATACAATTTTATGTACAGATACTACAGATCCACATATGCACCAGTGAATTCTAAAACAAAGGACAGTCATGATAATAAAGATCAGCCATGGACTTACAATTCTGCATTTCTTTACTGTTCTTTGTTTGTCCTTACTCTGCACATTCAGAATGCTTCTTGTCCAGGATCCTGGTAAGAACTGGAAATCACAAGTGGGCTGATTTTTTAACGAATATACTTTCAGCAGCACCCATGGTGTTGCTTTATTGTCTAACTTCTATTCAGTTCCAAAGGGAGAATCTCTAGGGAAGAACAACTTCTGTTTATACATCTGGAAAGTATCGCCACAATGTTTTTATAAGCAACTCACATAAAATTCTATAAATTGAGTTATTAAATTCATAAGCACAGGTCTGAGTACAGCAAGGTAAAGGGGGGGGGGAACCCTTTTAATACAATGCTGAAAGTGAAGTGGAAATATATGCAGGTCAAAGGACACAGCAAACTTGGCGTAACCACAGAACCAACTTTGTTTTAGTCCCCGTATTACATTATCCTTCAGAGGCCGGCCCTGCATGTATTGTGCATAGATTATCTTAAATAAGACACATATTGTCACAGAATGAGGAAAGTCCTGCGCTTGCATTTATTGCAATAAATACAGTTTACAGAGTATGATCTTTGAAGGAAAATCAGATGGAAGGATCAGAAGAGTTTTCTGTGCTGTTAGAACACAATTTTAATTTACATTCTGCCAGTAAAAACAGGAACTTTGACGTGGGCCACTCGCGTGTCGCTCGTCCAGTATTCGAACAGTGAATAGGTGCAATGTCTTACATCGCGAAGAATTCTCACTTTCAGCTGCCTGACAACAACCAGCTGTCTAACCTCTGCTAATACCATTCACAGCCCCAATGACCACAGTGGGCCAGTAATAATTGAATACGCTCAACCTGACTCTATATTTTCCGAATGCACAAGTTTGCCTGAGGGGAAACGGAGGTGAAGAGGACTTGCAAGTAAAGCGATATTACAGATGTTGAAGCTACATGCCGCACATGAGAGATGAAGGAGGGCGGCGTGTGGCATCACAGCGGGGAGCTCAGCCTCGCTCCTTGGCTCCTGTCCTCCTGTTTAAAATATACGATGTTTAAATCAAGCACAGATCACTGATTTCTGCTAAGCAAAACATCCATGTGCTGGACTCCCCACAAGGCTGCACGGGATAAGAAGCCGGAAAAACGATGGATGGCTGTATGTCCTGATCCGATGTTGCTTTATAGGTTGAACCCAGTACTTTCCAGGTCAGAAGCAACTATCGTAACACTTTACTTGAAACTCTCATCTATAGATACCTTCATAATACATTATAATGGTCCATATAAGAATTAAGGATGCTTTATACTGCATTATGAAGGTATCTAAAGTGCATTGTAGTGCCTCATAAAGCATTGAAAATGTATAATAAAATGTGTTATGCCCTTTTATAAATATTTATAACGCTTTCTGAATGCATTCATAGATTCCTGTAGACATGGCATTCACAGAAAGTGTTACGGAAATTATTGACCATTATTTTGCTACTGAACTGTCACAGTCATATATGTTACTTACAGGAAAATCCCATCATTTGCTTCACTGAATGAGAAGGTGAAAAAACCAGCCTCAGACTTCATTAATCATGGTGGAAGGCCAAATCCACCTTGTAACCATTTATGCAGTGAAGGGCTCAGCTGATGCTTATCCCAGGCAGCACAAGGTTTCAGACAGGGGACACCCTGACCGGGATGCTGGTCCAGCAAAGAGCAGACACCCACTCGTAATCAATGGATGATTTGAGACTGCAGTCTACCTAGCTATATACCTTTGGAAGTACCCACAGCAAACCCACAAGACACAGGAAGAACATGCAAACTTCACACAGATCAGATGTAGGATTCAACCCTGGATGTGTGAGGTAACAGGGTAATACACCGAGCCACCCAGGGACCAGGCCGCGCAAAGATTAATCTGAACTGGAAAATATATACGATTAACCACAGAAAATCTATTCAAGCGAGCATGTTCCATACAACTGCCCCGCAGTTATGCACTGAGTGTTAGACAGGAGAGCTCTGAATGTTATTTCACCTGAAGCGCTTGTAGCACTGCCCTGTGATCGAGTCGCACCTGTCCACCACACAAATCATTTTCAGCTATAATTTCTGTTTGTTCTGCAGCCATTTACTGCAATATAACGTACAAATATGCTAATAAAGGAGGCTGTTGGCAAGTTGTATTGTGGGGCCCCTGGAAAACTGTAAAGAAGGAATCAGACTCTGATTTTAACGCCCAGTTTAAAACAGACGAATAAAACTGTACTTAGAAAACTCATACATTAAAGACTGCATTTTTCTTACATAAAATGACGGAGGTCTCTGGTCAGGTCGTTTATGGAAAATCATGGATAAAATAAATGTGTTAATTTTGGTGATATGAGTCTCCATAAAAATCTTACGAAATTGGTGCCAAACTACTGAACAAATTAATTATGTCTCCTGCTATGCAGCAATTTCATTTTAGCTGTACAGCAATAAGCTATAATGACAAAGAATGAATACAGACCAACTTCAGGAGTCAATTTATGGTAAAATGTAATGTGGTCAGCGTAAGACGCAAGACGCCCACTCTCATGCATTTGGCATGATGCTTTTGCAATCCCCAAGTGCTCACCTACAACTTTCTGTGCCTAATTTTAACGTAGGGCAACTAGAGTCCACACCTCATGTTTTATCCTCTGAAGGGGACAGCATTATTACCTACTGCACCAAATGATTAACTTTCAGGCTTTTTATTGTATGGCACAGATCATTTTTAGCATTATTTAAGCTGTAAATAGAGAAGTATTTCAAGGGTTAGGCTGCTTTTCCAGTGAAGAAAAAATCTACATTTATACTGTTGTGGTTTTATTATACATGAATAATTGTTTTATAAAAGTTAGCGACATTTTCTGCATAACCGCTATTATGAATCAATAGTAAGCGTAACTATGACAGCAGCAATAACAGGAATGGCTATTGCATTTCATGTTCAAGGTTGCTGCACAACTATGAGTTACATTAACAAGAACACAGCTAAAAAATAATGGAAAACAGTCAGTTTGGTTGGCGAGCGTCTTAGTGCATCTGCGAACTTTACCGTCCCCTTTAGACACCAAAGTCTTGAGGCCCATATCAAGCTGTGATTCGTTACCATTAGCTGAACAGCTGCAGTGAACTGTGACAGATCAGATGCAATACCGGCTGTGCAGTTGCTCAGACTAGCATCTGGGTCATTTCGATTAACCATTAAAACCAGCCTTTATGTCCTGTTTCTCACTGTGCTTCCCGGGGCCCAATCAGAAAGATCCTGTACACAGGAAAACTTGCAACACAAAGCAACACAGCGATTCACAGTGGCCTGTATTTCGTAAAACCTTCACCAGCCTTTACACTGCATTTTGTAAGCGGTAGGGTTTGCAGCAAATGAATGCATCTATTGACAAATAACCATAAAAATCCTCTGTGGTTGTCATTGACATAAAGCTTCAGTGTTACTCACTCCTACGCCGCAGAACATTATTGAAGCCATTTGCCCAAAGACGCAAAACCTGAAATCTTGTTCTTGTACTTCACACGGGCAGGAAGTAGAGGTATGGGGGACAAGTAACCTCATACAAGCCATTAAGTAGGTCAGGAGAAGGGGTGATTCTTCAAGTGAGGCCCATATATATAATACGTATCTCCAGATGATTGACCCAGAAAATTACAAATGGTTTCCATACAACATACAATAATAACATTAATTATGATTCTTTCAGGAATTTGTTCACAATATTTTGAAAGAGATATCAAGTGAGTTCCTTTGGTGTGGTGATGGAAACTAAATACATATGTGCATACATTTTCAAGTAACGAAAAAATTTGTTAGGAATCTGCTAGGAAGGAGTCAAAAATCAGATCACAAACTGATCCAGATTTCCAGACCGATAAATGACTGAAAATGTAAAAGATGAAGAAGCAGGGCGAGAAAAAGCGGCGATAAGGACGTTTAAAAATAAGCATTTGGGCAGAAGTGGCCAAATGAGAAAAGTGAAACACTTTCAGACAGCAGCGACCAGCAAGAACAAAGACAAAGTCGTAATTAATACTGAGTTGTAGCATAGCTTGTTTATTGTTATTTTTACTTCTTTGCATAGGGAGACATTCACTTCCAGTAATGCAGTTATGAGTGTAGGCTGACAGCCATGGCTGGATACAATGTTACAATCAAATACTGTCAAAGCTGTAAAAGTTTCCCTCCACACCAGTTAAAAAACACATGGCAAAAAATTAGTTCTGGCATCATTAACGTATTAAGTCTCCAGATGAGGTAATATTTTCATGTTTCAACTGATTTGTTGAATATTTTGACTGTTTAAAGTCCGGAAAATTAAAGGAAATTAAACAAGTTATTTTTAGTAATTAAATGCGTGTTTCGCAATATATTTTTCTTGAAATGACAGAACTAAAATATCCATTTTTCCTGGTGTGAAGTGCATGTCTGTGCAGCAAGCAAGCGACTAATGATAAACTACCATGGTAATAATTATGTATTAAAGTATAATGTGAAAAAAAAACCCTCAGTTGGAAATTTAACACTGCATTAGAGTGCTCTCTGAGAAAAACCTCCACCCCAAACCAGCTTTAACATGTACAGAAATAAAAACAGCATGCTTTAGAAAGCTGAATACATTAAAAGAATGATTCAAACAGTCAAGTTATCATGACAGAGTATCAGTCAATTTTCTCTGAGCTGTTCAAAAAGATGCAGTTGAAAATGTTATTTTAGATTTTTAAAAAAACCAAGGGCGCTCCCTCGAATGACGATTTGATTCTTCAAACACTGACGTCTCACGAGTCTCCAGCTGGCCAGGAGAATCTTTGCACTGACTGTTGTAAGTGGCGTGAATTTGCAGCTGAGGTGTAAACCACGGTATTTCGTGCTGTTTTTCACCCAACGGCTGAAGCAGTGGGGGGCGCCCGGCCTTCTGGGAAACCTGTTGCGATAGCCCTTACAGTGAACAACATCTGGAAGCCAAACACAACAGCGGGACTCAAGCAACCCCGAGTCCCATCCAAACGAAAATCCAGGAGGGCCAGAGAGAGAGGGGGAAAAGAAAAACTCAGTGTGTCTCATACAGAGAAAAAGTTATACAAATAGGTACATTAGCAGTTAAATGACAGGCACTGCTTGTTAAAATGATTTTTGGTTTCACTGTTATTCCCTTTTCTAGTTTCTACCTGCTGGTTACTGAAAGAAATACAAATAGTCCTTATGTGTTTTGTGAGGTAAGTTACAATTTATCATGCAAAATCTTTTATGGTACCTATCAGAGAAGTTCTGTCAAGCTCTCTCTCTCTCTGTTTCCTTGACTGCATAGAGGCAACACAGACTGAACTCCTGTTTTACATCATATATCGAAGGCTCACAGTCAGAACTCCTCAGAGTTCTTCTGTGGTTCAATTTCATTTTTATGGCAAAGGTCTTTTAAAATTATTTCCTTTATATTAAAATCTTAAACCATCACCTCAACTTTACTACAGGAACACTCATACTCTAACTTGAGTTTCTCATGCTAAACTCTACACCCGAGCCCAGAAAACAGCAAAAGTATTCTGGACATTATATTGCAAAGACAGACAAAGAAGCTGAAAAACTGATACATTTCAATATTGCAAAATTGTTTTCAAGTACAAAGCTGTCTGCAGACAGAAAGGTTTGCACTTAACATGACCTGGTGTCCAAAAGAACCCAAATATTTAATATTTTATTAGTCTCAAAAATGACACTGAGAAAAACTAAAGCATGTTTAAATGTCCCGCAGTCATAAAATTCAATTCTCAACCGGGAAAGCTGCCATTCTTATATTTGATCACAGGTCACACTTATAAGGATTATTCAGAAGCCCCACAGACTTCCCAGATGAAGCCATATAATGGGAATTAGTTGAAATGAACTTGGCCTTAGTGAGCCACTACTTCAAATAGCCCTTGTCTCAGATCAGGGATGAACAGCCTCAGCTCTGGGCTTCTGAATTCTTAATCTGATGTCGTCAGTTTGACCTGCTATGTATAAGATTATCTATGGCCGGGGGGGCGGGATCCAGGATCCCCAGAGGAGCCGTCCAGCCCTTACAGAAAGTAGGTTTGAAGGAGCTTCAGAGACAAAGAAAAAAGACATATTTGATTTTCTCTTAAACATCTAAAAAGGGTCATTTAAATGAACTGAATGGCACTGCGAAATTCAACTTAATACAAAACCAAATACTCTTTTTGTTTCTAAATTCAATTATTTGACCTGCCTGAGTTATTGTTTGTCTGGGGAAAAAAATGGAAAAGTCTTGTCTTGTTAACTTCACCACTTTTAACACCAAAACAATGAAATGACCAGAAATCCCCGCCTTTAACGAAACAGCCTGATACTTTCCCCCGCTTGTGTGTCACATTGTAACGCAGGTACTCAGTGTTCCATAGACATAATCGTCCCACAATCATTTTTCGCCTCAAGCTAAACAGTCAAAGTTTCATGTTTCGCAGAGAAGGGCATCCTTGAGTAAAACTACAGAAAGCATTCACAAGGAAACAGAAAAGGCACTCAGAGCGAAATAGGGCTGCTAACAGTTTGATGCTAATATTCACCAAACACAGGTCTCACCGCAGCCGCACCTCCTGTGGATCAAAGCAAAGTGTCACGGCCTCTATGCCAAAAACGCTCACTGGGATTTGGTTTTGCCAGCCCGCACTTCCTAACTACACCACTGTAGTCTGCACCCTCAAAAAACACAAAGTTCAAGTCATTTACTCCGTCAAGTTTCTGAACCCGAGAAATTAAAACAAGCAAAATAATACAGCTCTCAGCTATTTAATTTCTACTCATACGTCAGTAAAAGAATTAATGAAAGCAGCTGTTTTTTTCCTATCTCCCTCTCCTCATGTTGAGAAGATCTTTCCAGAGATGCACAAATCTAAATAATGTTTACTAATGTGAAACATCGATAACAGTTTAGCGTGCATGTCAACAGCAACAAAAATAAAAAGTAAATCAAACAAAACTGTAGAACTGATAAAATGATTAAGGGAGAAAGAATGAAGATGGCAACAGATTTTGGAAATTTCCAAGTCACTGATGCTAAAGTGATGCCAAAATTGCTGCAAACTCATGTGACTTCCCAGGAGAGCACGCAGCCGATCACCTTAAAGAGAAACACATTTTATTGTGTGGCCTGGCCACATGCCTATGACAGATACATAAACATATTTTTCCTTTCATAAAAAAGTTGATTATGTACATTTTTCGCCGCCTTTCCTGCATATTGCACGCAGTCGCGCATCCAACTTTTATCCAGATTGTAACAAACTTTAAACAGTAAAAAAAATGCTATAAAGTACCAGACGTTGAAATAAGGCATAATGTTAAACGCGAACAGCTTCTGATGCGTCCGAATGTTGCTCAAAGGAAATTCAACCTCCATCACCTGCAGGTATCTTAAAGAGTGCAATGTGGGTAAAACCCCAAGCCTTGTTAAAAAGCATCGTCAGTCTCATGTGGCTGATTTAGATACAAAAGTGTAAAAAAAAATTAAAATAAAAAAAAATACATGCTGAGGACACATGAGCAAGGCTCTACTCATTCTGCTGGTTGCTCCACTATTGGGGGGTTTGAATATGGAACCCCCGTCTCCTTTCCCTACACCCGCCCTCCTCTACCTACACACCCCAGCCATAGGGTCCAACTGAATCAAGTGGTGAGCATGGAACAGTGCAAATCTTCACAGGACATGCGATGAAGGGCCTGGATCTGCCGGGCACTATGCCGCGCATTTAGTGTCCTCTGCAGATGCTGACAGCTGTCACCCCAATGCATGCCAATGGCCACGCATTAGCATCTCTTCGTTGTCGCAGGTGGCCCTTCGCCAGACAGTCCCGGCAGACCCCGCAGAGTCTGCATTGTGGCATTCAGCATGGCCGCAGTCCCTCTGTCGCATCACATGTCCTGTGTAACAATTATAGAGGTTGCTTGCTGCTCATTTTACTGCGTGAACCTGGCGGATTCGACAGGATGCTGCATGTACCGCAAACCGTGTCGAACGGGTGTGGTGCCAAGGTACACAAACAGCATTCTCAGAGAATTTAAGACAGGCATGTAAACAACAGCTCTCTCTCACATTGCTTAGATTCTATTTTAATAGCTACCAGCATCGCAATATCCATTGCAGAAACATTACTGCCCACTACATAACAAACACCTGGCGTTTACGACCCCACTGGAAAGTACACAAAAACAAAAACAACTGCCGTCTTCACCCAAATTAGACAAAAGGACTCTAATAATGATCTCCGTCTGTGAAAAGGTTTTTTAAATATTGGCAAATCAACTGGAACATTGAGCTGTCCTGTCAGTTGCTGTTTTCTCGTGGGGTTCCCATATATTAATTCTGCAGGAGTAGCCTACATGAATAGATCCGGAATACACAGAGGAACAAAAAATTCAGTTACATCCTTTTAAATTTATACTTAACAAGCTTAAATTTGAGGACTGGTACATAAAGATAATCCCACACCAAAATGCTACAAAGGTTTATACAAAACAAAGACAATGTACTGCAGCCAGTTCTATGGAACCTCTCGCACTTTAATTGTACTACAACCCTGTTTCCAAAAAGTTGGGGCCGGTGTAAAATGTAAATAAAAACAGAATGCAATGATTTGCAAAACATATAAACCCATGTTTAACTGCAAATAGAAAAAAAGACATCATCAAATTTTGAAACAGAAATGTTATTGTTTTATGACAAATATATGCTCAATTTGAATTTGATGCCAGCAACAGGTTTCAAAAAAGTTGGGACAGGGGCAACAAAAGACCAGAAACGTTGTGTAACGCTAAAACAAAACACTGGGTTGAATATTTTACAGTTAGTTAGGTTAACTGGCAACAGGTCAGTAAGATGACTGGGTATAAAAAGAGCCTCCCAGAGAGGCAGAGTCTCTGTGCAGTGAAGACGGGGAGAGGGTCACCACTCTGTGAAAGACTGTGCGAGCAGAAGAGTGCAACTATTTAAGAATAATGTTCCTCAACCTAATATTGCAAAGAATTTGGGAATTATCATCATCTAGGGTATATAATATCATTAAAAAACTCAGCAAAATCTCTGTACGCAAGGGACAAGTTCGGAAACCAATATAGGATAGCCGTGATCTTCGGGTCCTCAGGCAACACTGCATTAAAAACAGACATGCTTCTATAGTGGAAATCACTGCATGGGCTCAGGAACACTTCCAAAATCCATTGTCTGTGAACACAGTTCATCATTGCATCCACAAATGTGGGATGAAACTCTACCATGCAAAGAAGAAACCAGATCTAAACATGATCCAGAAACGCCACCGACTTCTCTGGGCCCATTTAAGATGAACTGAAGCGAAATGGAAAACTGTGCTGTGGTCTAACAAATCAATTCAGATTCTTTTTGGAATTCATGGACGCCGCGTCCTCCGGGCTAAAGAGAATAGGGAGCATCCAGCTTGTTATCAGCCAGCATCCGTGATGGTATGGGGGCGCATTAGTGCCCATAGTTTGGGTAGCTTGCACATCTGGGAAGGGACCATTAATGCGGAACGATATATACAGGTTTAGGAGCAACATATGCTGCCATCCAATTAACTTAATTAAATTGTCTTTTTCAGATAAGGCCATGTATATTTCTGCAAGACAATGCCAAACTGCATTCTGCACGTTTTACAACAGCAGGGCTCCATAGCAGAGGAGTCCGGGAGCTGGACTGGCCTGCCTGCAGTGCAGACCTGTCACTCACTGAAAACATTTGCAGCAACAAAAAATATGACAAAGGAGACCCTGAACTGTTGAGCACCTATATCAGGAAAGAATGGGACAATATTGCACTTTCAAAACTCCAGCAACTGGTCTCCTCAGTTCCCAAACATTTACAGAGTGTTGTTAAAGGAAGAGGTGATGCAACACAGTGGTAAACAGGCCCCTGTCCCAACTTTTTTGAAACGTGTTGCTGGCATTAAATTCAAATTGAGCATGTATGTCATAAAGCAATAACATTTCTCTATTTCAACATTTCATATGGTGTCTTTGTTCTGTTTTCAATTAAATATTGGTTTATATGATTTGTAAATCACTTTTTATTTACATTTTACACGGCGTCCTAACTTTTATGAAAACGGGGTCGTAATATTACATTTACAGATGGGATGCAATGGCTACACAACAAAACTAGATAAATTTGACACCCCTATTCCTACAATAAGAAATACTAACTGCACATGGCTTGGACCGAGTAAGAAATGTGGGTCACATCATTCACAGGCTACACAAAAACGCAAATTCCATGTAGTGCTAAAATGCTTCCGTTAGCTAAGCTCACACCACAATGCTTGCTAGTGTGCCTTCAAGGCTAGCATTCTCACCTCCACTGCTCTGCCCTGCATGAACTTTCTTCCTTGCTCTGCCCAACAGCTAAGTCTCTCCAAGTTATGTTTGTTTATATCTCAGCTGCATGATTTTTGAATTGGCAATGGGCTCTCGGGAGGTCAGGTGTTCAAGTAATTTTTTACCACACACACACACACACACACACACACACAAACCAGTCCCAGCTGATGTGGTGCCCTAGGCAAGCGTCACTGCCTACTCCCCCCCATCAGAGGCAAAGTGAAATTGGCTGGCAAGTCGGCACCCTCTCAGAAGTTGGAGCCCTAGGCAGACCCCTACATCTCCCAGCCCTGCGCACACAAACATGCTGACCCACACTAACACAAACCCAAACCTACGGCTTACAAAATCCAGCAATCCAGCACTTTGGAAGTCTTATGAGAAAGCAATGGCCCAAACAAGCTAATCAAGACATTTCGCCTATTTACCTCTAATGGGTGTACTGAGCTTGCAGGAGAAATTTTAGTCTAAGTGCTGGGAAAAGTGACATCGTGTATGGTTTGAAGAGGCGGTTTAGGGACAGCCTAATGATAAACAGGACAGCAGAAGTGTGATTAGCGAACCCATTTATCCGATTTTCATACATATACACCCATCCTCACTTTATTCACTAGCTTCACTCTATTATTATAATTAGGTGCAATCAAGTTGACGTCAACCCTTGGAGACCATACTCTTGGCACTGCCCAAGAATATCATCTCGTTTCAATTTTAAGCTACAGCCTTTTTCTGTCAATTAAGCTACACAAAAATAGATAAGCTCTCAGCCTTATTACAACTTTGCTGTCCTTTAAATACTTTCATTTAATTCCACATAGGAAAAAAGCACTATTAACCTGCTCAATATCAATGAAAATGGTAATCATTCTGACATTAACTGTACTGAACGTAAGGAGCTGGCATGGACTGCATGCTCAGATTGTTACACTGTCATTAGTAGCTGGAGAAGGACGAACCTAATATATATAAATCGGATCGACGTGTGGATTCATGAATATTAAAGTTTCCATGGAGTAGGTCAGTGTTTCCCAATCCTCAGGGACCCATTAGACAGTCCATGTTTTTGCTCCTTCCTGGAGCAAAAATGTCTGGGAGGGAGCAAAAATGCGGACTGTCTGGGGGTCCCCGAGAACCCGACTGGTAAACAGTGGGTGAAGTGAGAAACTACGAGAAGTGTGAATCAGTACGCTGTACTGAAAATCACCTTTAATGACTTTCCAACCTCTGCTTTTTTGTCTGCCATTGTACATTTATTATCCACTTATACAAATGGCCTCAGTCGGATAATGACAGCCGATCACACATGCAGCATTAATCTTAGTATTTTGTTTGCAGCAACACTGATTACATCAGAGGAGCTTACTTCTCTTTACATTTTTTATCAGTCATACTTTACCAAAGGCAAGGCACATAATGTGGTATATAAAATATCGTGCAAATTTGAAGCTTAACTGTAGGCAACTAAAATAAAAACCTCAGAATATTAAAAAAAAATAATCCAATATGTACAAACAACATCCTGTATTCCTTGGGTTTGGTGGTGTTGGGGGGCAGCTTTAGAAGGGTTAAAATAAAATGCTATGCCATGCACCCATTTTCAGCATTACACTGCTACTACATCTATAGCAAATTTCACACCATTATCTTGTTCAAAAGCACCATGCAATATTATATCTCAATATAGTTACTACACCAGCACCGTTAAAATCTGCCATGTTAAACCAATTTCCAATATGTTCATAGCTATGAACCTGCTGAGCCGTCCACTCACGAATCACGCTGCCTAGCTATCATGCTGTACCCCTCTGTGTATGTGCACACGGGCCCTAATGTACGCCTCGACATATACAAGCTCACCTATGATACGCGTCAGTTTGAATATGGTGGGACTGTTTGCACATACCACACTAGGGTGTATTGTCATTCTTCCCATTAAAGTCCCATTGAGACCCGTTTGTAAAATTCATAAAAGCTGCAGCAGATGGAAACGCATGCAGAACACTTGAGGCTGCTCTGGATGTACTCTCTTTAGAGTTCCAATCCCTTCCTTGCTTACCCGAGGCCAGAACCTCCCAAACACTAATGTGAATGCACGCAGGAAAGGCTGACCGCAGTGCAGAACGTTAGGCACTTTTCAAGGCTTTATGATTTGGGTTTGGTAAAGCCTTAAGCCCTGTTGTTTTTCCCAGTATCAGTACCGTCCCAGGATGTACTGTATTTTGGTAGTCTTTCATGTGAAGCACCAGCCAATTTGGGGTTAATGGGGAGAAGCTGAAGGCTCCTACCGTCGCTATACGGCTTTCTTGGTTCTTATTCAACGGCACCACATCCAATGCCAAAACTGAGATCCACGGTAAATCTCAGAGCTTATTGGTTTTGACGTCTACTGGCCAAGTTACTACATTTCACATTTGTTTATCTGTGAGGGATTTCTAAAATTTAAATTCATAAATGACCTTTGTTCTGGTTTGTCTAAAAAAAAAAGAAAGTCTTTCAGGGAAGTCTTTTCTGCCTCTCCGTGTTCTTTTACACACAAAAGAAAGAATTTGTGAATCAAGGTAAAAAATGTGACACAAGACAAGGCTAAAAGGACATTTCATAACAGAAATTACAGAAGCCAGTTCTTATAAGCGTACTACCAATCCACAAGCATCCAAGGACGATATCGAACGACTTCTGAATCCACACAATTATGCAAAAAAATGAAGAATTAGCTGTTAAAAGCAAAAACGTATCTCATATTGAATTTCAAACTCAATTTAAACTAAATCAACATAAAAAAGCATTTTTTTACAACCAATACTGCAGCAAAAATGGCAAAGCCGTGTTAGTGTGTGTCACCAGGTTTATCTCTGCTAATCTAATGGAAGCTGTCCTCAACAGTCAATTACGCTTAAGTTAGGGGGTGTATTCAAGAAGCTAGGCTCTCCCACATACATAAACTCCATACAAATAAACTGTAATTCAATCTTCTTTATGGGTTTCCTTTCACATAGCTACTTTTCTGACTTTCCACAGACTACTTCAAGAGGGCCTCTACATTTGGTCACTCTCTACCGACACACAGCTAAAGATGGAAATGACAGTTGCACCAGCTAAGTGCAGGAGCAGCTCTCCTGCTGCGCTCTGAAGGACACTGAGCCAGATTTTCACTCATTCCCAGAACCGTGTCTCTACCTTCTGAACATTCACACGGTTCTCCAACAGTCAACTCCGTCACCTCAGGACTGTACAGTCAGTAACCTTTTTGGCTGAGCTTAGATTAAACAGCTCCTAGACCTGCTTGTCTCTCTCCTCTATCTCTCCCCGCAATCGTGTTGCAATCGTTCTGGTTTCCTGCACTATCCCAGGGCCGAGGGCGTCCAGTATCGACCCACTGTGTGTAACATCAGAGTCAAACAGCCAGGTCTCGGTATAATGATGATCTTAGCGCCCCCTGCTGCATGTCCACTGTTACTGTCCTTGCTAACACTGACAATAGCTAACATCTAATATCTATCAGCTAACAGCAATGAAATGAAATGAAAGTTCCTCCATAACAAAGGTGAGCTATCTAGTAAAAAAAAAAAAAAAACTTAAATGATTGTCCAGAAAAATAAGCTAAAACAGATTTATGGAGGAGGGACCAAATTAAAATTAATTTTCCATCACATACATATTTCCCCCCCATTCTCAGCCCACAAACACAGATCATTACCACCTCAAAGCTTTAGGAAAAATATAATCATTTAAACATTTCTTTCAAATTCCACTATCGCGTCGTTAAGAAAATAAAGGATATTTATTTTGCATATATGAGGAAGCAGCACCTGTAGCGGGGGGTGGGGGGCTGTCCAGGCTGGATGTTCAGGGAGGGGGGCAAGGTAGAGAAGGGGGTAGTGTTTGTGCCCCTCCATCACGGCCACCTGAGACCTGTCCCCTCTTTCCTCTATCCGTACCTTTTCTTTCGCTCTCTCCATTCAAAGGCGGGTTGAAAGTTTAAGCATTTAATCATTTTTTTATACTGATATATATATATAAACATATTTGCATACATATATTTATATATATACACCCATATATATATATATATACACACTTTATGGTGTACTGGTGTTTCTCCTCTCAAATCTCCTTTACATTTTTTTCCTAATTCCACAAAAAAAGATTCACAAATGTGTGTGTGTCCGTTGCCCCTAAGCAGAATCCTTGCGTTGTTCAATTCCCCAGATACCAGGACTGAAAAGGAAAGAAAGAGGCAGAATTAGGACATTTGTCAGTGCACCGGTTTACTTGTTTGCTGGGGAATGTCACAAAAACACCAAGGAAGAATCACACCAAACATCCAACAGTCAAGCTGTCAAAGTTACCAAGGACGGTGTGGGGGGGGGCACTGCTTACGACCTGAAAATTGAAACAGGGAGCTAAGCGGCATGTCCCTCAGAACACTTAGTGTTAAAGAACATTACGCAATGCAGATGTCAAGTACAGGAGCAGGCGGCACACTGTTATCTTACCTCAGCAGTGATGACACGGGCAATTCTAGGATTTTTTAAGGTGGCGGATATAAAAGGAGCCATAATTCACACAAAGAGGACAACCTCTTTAGCCAATGATATGTTTTGAATTGGTAAGAGACAGGGGGAGGGGGCACTCTGGGGACCAATCAGCTTTCAGCTTGGGTCCCCAGAGTGCAGACATCCCTGAGTGATTGGAGGCAATGAAACACATGACAGGGGTGCAGTTCTGCTGTAGTTCTAAATAATGCAGAAGTTTTTTTTATATGTATATATATTCAAGGACTGTACCCCCCCCACCCACCCACCATCCCCATATTTTAAATAGATGATTTTTTGTGTCATCTGTAATCAGTGTTTCCTCTCGGAATCGGCCCCAAAAACCAGTCAGAGCTATTAAGAATAATTTTGGGTAAAGACTTACTAGAGCCAAGGAGAGACCCCTGAAGGACTAAGCCCAAAGCCTTTCAAAATACCTTCTAATAAGGTTTTGGCTCTTGCCTACAAACCACTGGATGCTTTTTAACTTTTGGAATTCCCTCCTCACTTTGCCCTCCCAAGCATTTTCCATCAAGGTTCCAGTCCTTTTAAAAACAACCTCCAGCTTAAAACTGATTCTACTGACCTAGCAGCGAGCCGGCCATCCCAGAGAAAGGGGAGAGTGAGAAAGCCTGCCGTAAGCTCTTCCATCTTCCCTCCCTCGGCGTCGACGTCCAAACACACATGAACGAGCTCGTGTTACCATCCGTGCGCATAAACATGTACGCACACTGCGTCTCCACCCCCCATTTTGTTTAGAGGGGAGGTGTATGTATATACATGTATAAACATACATACATAAATATATAGACACAGACGCAGACTTACAGATCAGAATCCCACACAGCGATCTGCACATGACCCCAGCTGATGGATACTAAGAATTTAAAAATCAGTTAAAGGCAAAAGAGACACACAGCTGTGCTCCATTACAGGCGGGCATGTCAGTGAAACCATACGTAAGCAAGCAAAATAAACTGTGAAAGAGCCACAAGCTTGGCAGGGTGAGGGTGTGTCCCTGTGCTTCTCATATAAAATAGAACCATATGAAAAGTATGAATGTTTATAAAGGTTTATGTATCAAACCGGGACATCTGCCTCGTGTCATAGCTTACGCTGCTGACTCGACGAGGGAATGAATTGCTATACCTCCTTAAGTATTGCAGAATTGGACCCAAACGCATATACACAACTAATGACACATACCTATAGAAAAACAATGTGGAAAAGAATAAAATACGTGGTTTGTTACCGGTTTAAAATGATTCAGTAGATGTTCGGGCTATATAACATATAACTCAAAGTTTGAGGCAGTTTGAGGTAGACACGTCTACCCTTCCTTTGGCTATATCCTCCTTTAGAATACATGGAATCTGGGATATCAGCAGTTTAATTATTAATAAAATCTTTGGTGTGCTACCTGTACCAGCAAAATTATGCTGAATAGCCCCTATTACGCAAGGCAAGGCAGACCCGTGGTACCATGTAACCCAGCCTTCCAAGCAGGAACTCAAAACAACTCCAAGTAATGATTCCACAGAAGCTGTCCTTGATTTTTTAACTGAAACCTCTGTCCAAGGCTGTATACTTTGACAGGCAAGAGTAAATTCAGGGACTATTCTATATTTACAGGCACCAATATTTGCCCTATTTACGGTTACCTGTAGTGATTTCCAGTTATAGCTGGAAATTCATACGAGCTTCACCAGGACAGTATGCTACTCCACGGTGACAGACGCAGGACACACTACTGAAACAGTGCCATCCGCTGCTCTGAGCTCGGAGTATCGGCATGTAGAAGAGAAGGAAAGCTACGTGTCATCTTCATTCTCCTGCGTTACCTTCAGAGTCACCTCTTCCCTACATATTTGAATTTCCCTTCATTTACAAAAAGTTAAAATGTGATACATTGTCAAACGACGTATTTCGGTACCACTTGCTTCAGACGGGGAAAGATTCACATCCTCTTACTCAGGGAGCGATGTTTTCAACAGGTACGCAACATTGGAAAGCCATAAGTATTGTTTAAATTGAAATACTGATTTCAGTTGGACTTAATTCATGGAACAAATTAGGAATCAAGTCCAAACTGCGCCCTCATGTGGCAGTCTCGCTCATTACTCATAAATGAGCATTATAATAATAAAAATAATACTTTATTTGACATTTGCACAAGTATAAGTATAGTTACGTTGGAAAGCTTCTCTATGCCTACCCCCTCTTGCTCTCCAAAGCTTGGGGGTCACGGCGCAGGGTCAGCCAACGTGTGGCACCCAGGGAGCCGGGGGTTAAGGGCCTTGCTCAAGGGCCCACGAACACATGACTGCTCTGCGGAGGCTGGGGCTCAAACTGGCAATCTTCGGATGACAGGCATAAAGACTTAATCCACTGAGCCACTCACCACTCACTGCCCTCCTTTATTAGTAAGGGGAGGTGCAGAGGGTAACTGTCACCCCCTGGGTTGATATATGTGTGTGTGCCCTGAAATTAAGTGGCATCTCAGCCAGGGGGCTCACCTGGCCCATTCTGTCTGGGACACGCTCCAGCTCCTCAGAACCAGGTTAGCGGTTAGAAGATGAGCGGGTGATCATAATTATAGGCCCGACAATGAAACTATCTCATCCTTACAAATTGGTACATTCCTGTGTAATTCATCCATGCAGAATTCACACTTCTTCCATGTAAATGTAATTACCTGTAAACTTTACACACGCTGATGCTGTTCGGCAGACCTACTGCTGTTCTGAGAGGGCAGTGGTCAGGAACACTGGGGCAAATTCCAAGAAACCATTAAAAATATTGTGTTGCCATGGGGAAGAGGTGAAGGTGCAAGCACCTTTCTTGACCTGCATTTTTCATCATCTCCACTCAAGGATTAGGCAGAGCATCAGCACTACCACGGTAATCAATCGGAAGTTCAGAGACGGGAGAGAATAAAGCATGGGTAGCGTGGATGTACATGCTGACTTTCCACTTACGACGGGAACCAGTCCAGATACTATCTGCTTACAGTATAACTTCCAACAGAAATATCCCAGCCCATGTTTACAGGAATATTTTTTTCTACAGAGAAATCAGCAACAGAGCATCTTTTTTTTACAGCATTTTCTGCAGCGTAAGGAAGCCACCGTTGTACCATTAATGGAATAACACAAAAGATCTCAAGTCGGGTTGAAACTCTTAACAGGCGTGTATAAGCAGGGACTCCTGTGGGGCTCAGACAATAAACAGGCGAGCCAAAAGTGCAGGCCGGACCTCGCAACCCAGAGCAGGCCCAAGTCAAGGTCACGTCAGTAGCGAACTGTAACTGAGAGCTCCATTCAGCAGGAATGCAATTAGCAGTCTTCTACTATGGGCACAGGGCTTAAGTTGCCCATTGTTTTGTCGCTGACCGCTGTGGCAGAGCCTCCTGCGGTTTCCTGTTTGGGTAATGACAGAAGGACATGCATGCAGTCACTGAGTAATCCTACTTGGCAGAGAAGCTGCTAATAGCTCAGGACAATGAAAAATCGCAGACAAAACTGGTGCTAAAATTCAGGCGGCGGGTATGTAAGCGGTTTTCAGATTCTCAGCCAATGCTAACGAATGATGCTAAACCACTAGCGCATGCAACACAGACTTGTGGGTAAGGCAGGTTTGCAGAGACCTCCACTTGACATGGCCTATATTCCATAGGAATGACAAGAGCAGGGAAGCCATTGATTAGTAAGTCCTGTTGTTTTTCGTCTCTGAACAGTGTATTGTTCAGTTACATAACGTCTGGTTTCCCTTAGCAACCAGACAGCCCTGGACGTGACCATCCCGGTGCGAGCACATAAAGACCCCCACTGCTTCCTTTCTTTCCTTCTTGCCCCCTCCCTGAGTGGAGTCGTGGGGCTATGGTAAGGGAAGCCCCGCAGAGGGGGTGCAGAACTCAGAGAGGCCAGTGTCTCCGTGGGAGAAGGCAGCACCTGGGGCGGAAAACAAGAGCAGCTGCAGCGCCATTCGTTTGGCAACTTAGTCCTGGGATTATTATGGGATTGAAGAAAGGCCAAAAAACAAGAGAGGCAGGACCTGAAAGCCCCCTGCATCTCTGCAGCTTGGGCACCTATAATCCTGATGCACCAAGCTGACAGTCTTCACCTTGCATATACTCACCAAACACTGACATGCACGCACACAACAGGACATGACGCCAGCTCTTCTGATTCCACAAATGGCACCTGACTGCAGAAACAGCCTTTACTGGCTGCCTGCCAGACATTTTAAATGCTTATGATCTAATTAACGTGTCGGTGGTTTCTCATTACCTACCAGATCACTGAATTCAGATGCTATATATGTTCATATATATATGCTATAAAAATGTTTTCAGAACACACACACACACACACACACACACACACACACACGTGTGGAGCCTCCAACTCACTCACCCGCCTGTTTAACAGCCCTGCTCCCCTCCAATGACCAGCTAAATCGTCTCAGTGTGGTGCACTCGCATATTTGGGGGGGGAATGGGCACCGCAATGCAGAAGGAAGCTTCTCAGCGCCTCGCACTGCTGGCCGCACAGCCCTGAAAGCCAGGCCACCCAGAAGCCCAGAACGGCGAGCGCTCCCAGCATGTACCTCTGCCGCTCCTCCACACCACAAGCTTCACTTCAACATGACTTTGGGCTAAACTTTAGATATCTGCCCTCTTTTTATCTACCATTAAAAACGTAAAAGGAGACTTTTCTGTCTACTAAAAACATTAAGGTTCTGTGTTTCTAGGCATCTAAGCTGTCTGTCTCTGTACTAAACATAAAACGATAAAAACAACAAGCTTTGAGAAAAGTCACTGTTCAGCCTCACTTGGTCTTACCTTCGTATTTATGTGATTTATTTACATTTGTGCTTTGAACACCCAGAATTGCAAAAAACCACTAACTTAGAAAACATTCTTCAAGACCAGTGTTGCTCAGTCTAGTCCTCTGGGACCCTCAGATACTCCACATTTTTGCTTCCTCCCAGCTCCCAGAACACCAACCAAACAATCAAGATCACCCAATACCTGGTCCAAGTGTGCTCGGAGCTCGGATGGAGCAAAAATGTGAACTGTCTGGGGGGTCCCCGAGCACCGGGTTGAGAAACACTGTTTTAGTGTATGATATATAATCATAAATGTGAATTGTATTATATGTATTTAATACACTTTATTGAAGTTACAGTTTTCTATATACTAAAACTCGGTAAAATAAACTGTAACACTGCATGCGTACCATAGTTTAGATTCTAATTCTAAATGTTTCATTTGCAGTAATTTGAATAACCCTGTTTCCCAACATCTACAGACTTGCAGGCAAGTAAGGGAGAGCAGAGTGAGTCTACAGGAAGTGGGGCGTACAGAGGCATTCGAGTTCCTGAGCATTCAGATCCATATCTTCCTACAGAAATAATGAGGGGCTAAGGCACCCAGCTGGAGATCATGAGGTTCAGTTCCATCTCCTTCTGGCCCTGAGGGGTCAGAAGCCCACGGCGAGGCACGCTAAGGCCCTACCTGTGCCTGATAGAGTCCGCTGTGGTCCCGAGGTCCAATGCCTACGAAAGACCGGCTGGTTGGGGGCGTCCCAGGGGCAGAGTATGCTAGGAATGAGAGAGAAAGAGAGAGAGAGAGAGAGAAGGGAGAAACTGAAAGCACAGCAAATTCCAAGCATATAGTCAATATAATATCCTTCAAAAAAAAGTCTGTTGATTAGTAAATAAAAGGGCATGAATCATTTCCAAGTGCAGAATTCTCAATAATTTCCTAATATATCCAGGGCAAGCAGGTCCCTCTAACAGTACAGGCCTATTTCAAGAGGCACAGAGCAATTCAAACTCTTTTCTCATTGGTCAGCACTTCCATGTGACTCAGCTGAAATATGTACTGCATATATTAAAAGTAGTTCCCACAAAGCGCCTGTTTGACTTTCAGGATCTGAGGAGGAACAGCAGCAGTCGGCAGTGAGTGTGCATTACCTCACTCAGCAAAGCGAATATAGATCTTCCAAGAGAGTAAATCATATCGATCACAACTGGTAGACAGATAGGGAGGGGGCAAGTGGGAGGGGAAGGTCTGCGGGTGTTACTGGAGTGGAATGGCTCGCAATGTAAATAATCCAGTAAATCTGTCTGAATACTTCTAAATGTAAGTGCCAGCCAAATTATTAATGGGAGGCTGTTTCTTGGTATATCATCCCTGGGACTCCGCATATTGGCTGATTAGCAGATTGCTCTCATTCAGCGTGTGCACAGAAGCCCCATCCATGCGGCTAGACTTCTCCGCACAGTAACGGCGAACGGGCCGTCTCGAGTTTGCTGCTGGCTACAACAGGCACTTACAGCTTATTTTCATTCATTTATTCATTTTCCTATTCTCATTTTAAACACTTCTTTAAAGAGGACTTAGCTTTCCAAAATGTCATCATTTACATTCATATTAATGACACGATTCAGTCAGAATCCAGCTGCAACTCCCCTAATTCTGGCATATAAAAACAGAAACGCGTTTTTTTCTGTGATTTAGAGTATGAAATTCTTCAGAGCCTTACTGATTAACAAAACAGACTTGTACAATTTTCTTATAGTTCAGCTCTGAAAAGGGAGTAAAATTTTATGGAATAGAATGAGTGTTTTTAAATGCATGGACAGATTAACAGAAGCAATTAAACTGTAAGCTACAGGCAGACACAATGCACCATACATTAAGCTCAGGAATACCAATGAACACTTTTGACCATCATATTTCTTTCTTAACAGATCTGGTTTGGTATTAAATGAGCATATTTCTCACTGGGCTGAGAGTGCGCCAGCAATGTCACATAGCACAGCAGTCTGCGGCCAGCCAGGCGCTCACTGGAAGCTTAGAGACACTAAATAAAGGCTCCAGTCACATTAAATACGGGGCACCTGAAAAGGCGTTATTAAACGCAACAGCCGCCGCAACTAATAAGATTAACGACGGTTCAAGTAGTGCTGTTCGCATGTGACAGAAAGCGGCGCATCCGAGTATTAGAGCCCGTGGACGAGGACGTGTCGAGCATGGGGGGACACATATGCGGTGAGCGAGACAAGCGAAAATCGATGCGGCCCCGTGCAGCTCCTACAGACAATACAACCATCTCACCGAGAAAAACTAAATCCCCTATTAAGCTCAAACACAGCTCACATGCCCTGCCACTTGTACTAATGCTGGCTTGTGCCAGTCCCGTAAGAATGCTGGGAAATGGATTCATTATCGCCCTCCTTAACGACCGGCTGCTCATGGTGGTCCTGCTGCCTGGGCTGGGCCAGGAATACTAATGCTGGCACAGATCCTGCATGATGTGTTTCACACGGGCATCAGTATTCAGTGGTAAAGTAAGAAACTGAATTTGAATGTGCTCATCTTAGGTGCAGGATAGAATATAAATATTCCAGGAATCTCAAAGCATTTGTGATCAGATCATTTTATAACTAATGAAATCAAATGGCCTACACCAGTGATTCCCAACCTTATTCTCGGAAACCTCCAGACAGGCCATGCTTTTGCTCCTTCCCAGCTCCCTGTCAGACGGTTGACATTTTTTCTCCCTCCCATCCAGTGGACGTTTTAGCTCCCTCCCAGCTCCCTGCCAGACAGTCCACGTTTTTGCTCTCTCCCAGCTCCCTGCCAGCCATTCCATGTTTTTGCTCCTCCCAGCTCCCTGCCAGACAGTCCACAGTTTTGCTTACTCCTAAGGGTCCTCAAAGGCTGGCTTAGGAAACTCGGAGTTGGATCACCAATTCAGGTCCATGCATGCCTTTAGACTGAGGAGACCCACACAACACAGGAAGAGCACGCAAATTGCTCTCACAGAGCGGAACAAATCGAAAAATTTCATAAATGTTAAATGCATCAAAGATCTCAATTACATTCCATATCATGTCAGGTGAGGAAGATAACATATTTTAGTTACAGTTCATTTCTTGAAAGCATTCAAGCCCTAATGTAACTATTCAGCTACAGTATGTATCCATTTCTTTGAGATAGTCTGAAAATGCCACTAATCTCACACTTAAAGGCACAGAAAACAGAAGCACTACTCCCTGTGTCACAGTTAGTCACGGTACGGGAGCAGCATGTCTCTGTGGGCTGCCGTGGACCTGCGCGGAGGCACGGCACTTACTGGGTGACGTGGGAGAGCTGGCCTCCCCTTCTGTGGTGGTGGTGCTGGACTTGGAGTCCCCGTATTGATTTATGTAATAAAGTGTCTCCTAATCTCTTTGGGAGCAGACATATAATCAATAACCACTCAGCAAA
>JAAGVU020000032.1:3677201-3694607 GCA_011763525.2 Mormyrus iriodes
AGGCCCTTGCCGGGGGGGGGGGGGAGGGCGGGCCCCCCTTTGGGGGGGGGGGGTGTTGGATTGGGGGGGGGCGGGAGGGGGGGGGGGGGGAGGGTTGGGGGGGGGGGGGGGGGGGGGGGCGAGCATCTGCGAGGAGATAGTGTAGTGGCTGGGCACCTTCACCTGCCCGCTGCCGTTGAGCTGCACAGAGATAGAGAAGCAGGCCCATGACGCATCTCTCCATCCTGGCATCAGTGATGCATTTCGCCACTAGAGGGCAGGCCGACACAGGCTCCTCCCTCCATACACTTCCCGGGCTGTTTTTTCTCTTCTTTTTTTTTAAGGAGGGCAACCTTACTGTCCTGCACAACAATGGATGGCACATGAATCAGCCACACTGCGGTGTGCTGCGTGCGTCCTTTGGTGCTGCCCCTCCATAGTCGCACTGCGGTGCGAGAATTTCAATGACTCTGCAGAATTGGCGGCACGCACTTGCTCTGGGGCGAACCTGATGTATCTGTCTTATCTCAGCCCCCCCCCACCTCCACCCCGTCAGGTCAGTGCTAGCATCACCATCAGCGTCTTGAGGTCTCTTTAGGGACGATCCTTCATGGCTCTACATACATGCCTGACATCGCCCTTCAGACAAAGCACTGTTGGATGCAGCGCGTTGAGAGGGACATGGAAGTGGCAGAACACGATTTTAGATGTTTATCCAGTAACGAGGACTCCTGACAGACTGCTCAAGCGCATTATAGCACAGCTTCATAAAATTACCCAGCTGCTCTGCTGAAATAAAATAACAGTGAAAAACACCTAAAGACCCTTCAAAAGTGTATCACAGCAAATCCCCCATTTTTAAGAAAGGGAAACTTTTGATCATGCTGTCCTTCCTGAGATGAATCAGTGTTTCTATGCTGAACCTCTGGTTTTGCTGCTAGGAGCAGTCACGGACAGAGTTCTACCAAAAACTGATCTCAGATCTGATCTGTTTGCTCTGTCTGCTATTCTCTACACCAGGGTTTCTCAAGCCAGTCCTCGTGGAGCCCCAGACGGTTCACGTTTTTGCTATCTCCCAATTAATTGCCAGGGAATTGGGAAATCGGGCTCCATGAGGACTGGCTTGACAAACATTGCTCTATATGTCGGTGCTGCCCTGAATCAGACACGTCATAAGCCTGGGGCATTCAGGGCTAATGAATAGTTCAGATGTTTTAGCAACAATGCCCTCAGGCTGAAATTTCCATATATCACAACAGTCTCAGTCCAGGGTTACAGTTCCTAAAACCTTAGCTATCTAAGAGACAATTCAATATTGGCACTTTCCCTCTATCACTAAGAACCGAGCCAAACTCGAGCTGTACCACGAAGAGACACCAGTTACAGCACGGTTCCAACTCGCTTCGGTTTTCCACTGCAGAAGGGTCAGCTCAGTAAAGGCGTTGCCGGGTTTGGAGAGCGACAGTGATGTAAAACCGAAGAGATGCTTATTTACTTTTCACACGGTGTACAATATGATTTACTGTATGTTAATTTCCGCTAGCACGTCTGCGAGAATCGCCATGTTATGTTAGCAGAATTAACATTAGCTCGCGTAAATTTGTATTACGAATCCATCCCGTTCAGCTGCTCTATAATACTTTTTTAAGCAGGAGGTCGGAAATTTTCAAGTTCCAAGTTATCCGGAATGCACATGTACATCGCAATGTGCGCTACTACTAATATTGAATAATATTCAGAATATACCCTTTTTACCGTCAGATAATCCATGCATATCGACACAGAACAACAGTATCGCCGTGCATTTCAACCAATCAGACGCAACCAGCTCGGGTTCGGCCCTGATCGTAAGCAGGGCCACGTCAGCGCCAGTACAGCTTGCATAATGAACTTTTGTACCAATGAGTGTCACTGGAAACTGATCCCAGACCTGTTCCTCGCTGCTGCGCAGTTCGCCTGGGACCTACCTCACTTCACAGACACACACCTCGTGATTCTCGTCATGCACTGCGCTTGCTAACACAGTATACTCACAGTTACAGATACCTAATGACATTCACACACTCAAACACTCTTGTAAAGTGCCTGTAAAACAGAAGGTGCACATATGCAGTGACTGTGCCTGCCTAACTGGACCAAATTAACAATATGGAGTATTACAGCTGACTCCGGGTAATTTTCCAGAACACGGCAGAGAAGCCAGATTGGAGGGATACAGTGACTTTGGCATCACAAACTCACAGCGGAGCCACAAACTCACAGCGGAGCCACAAACTCACAGCATGCCCAGGCGCACTTACTAACAGCTGTCGACACAAAGGCACCCTAGTGGAACTCTTAACACACTTAAACACATTTAAACGGCGAATGGCAAAAAAATTGCAATCAGCATGTAACTCTGTGTGCTCAAAATACAGTAAAATGTCAAGACAAAACACCATGTGCACCTGTGAGCTATTTCAAGTTTTTCTGACCTGATCAATGATACAATACGTCAGCAGTTCAAGGTGAAGCATCACTGTGAATTGCCCACACGCAGGTTTTTTCCGGGTGGGCACACGGCTGTCTCACCGGGCCGGGCGGCTGGCTGGAGGGGTCACAGGCCAACGAGACCAGGTCCTTCAGGGGGTCCTGGGAGCTGAGGTGCGGAGGGTACCGGATTGCCGTGTGCTGGAAGTAGGTCGACTGGGGCAGAATGGAGGTGGTAGGAAAGTGCAAAGAAGAGGATGGGTGTGGACTCCGGGAAAGACCTGTTCCAAGGAGAAAGTGGCACCAGGTTCAAGGGTAGGATGTTCTTCATAAATGATTATGTTCTTCATAAAAACATACTTGGTAAAACCATCATAAATCTGGCAAAACATATGCAAATTTTATTATCCCTAAAAAGCCTTTAGTTTTGATCTTGGCTCTTGCATGAATTAGCTCAGAAATCCAAGATCGGTACCCGTGTTCCTAATGTATTTAATCCAGGATGTTCCACTGGTGCACGGTGAAGCACATCCAGCTGGAAAGCCACTTCTTCCAGCGTTACCTCCAGAAGACTTTGTCCCCAGAGAATTTTTGTCCCCAGAATGATACAACCCAGACTCACATGGGAAACGCTGACATGATTAATAGGCACAAGGCCACTGAAGTAAAAGTGGGAATCATCTCACTATTGCAATGAACCCAGTGATAATCAAACACCTCCAATTCACACAGTCACCTTGAAAATACCTATTTCCCTTCACAGAAAAGGCAATGCTGTTGGGTTCCTGTTACGATGCTGAAACACCTCCAACGTGTTGCTGTATCAGCCAGGTTCCTGTTACGATGCTGAAACACCTCCAACGTGTTGCTATAACAGCCAGGTTCCTGTTACGATGCTGAAACACCTCTAACGTGTTGTTATAACAGCCAGGTTCCTGTCACGATGCTGAAACACCTCTAACGTGTTGCTATAACAGCCAGGTTCCTGTCACGATGCTGAAACACCTCTAACACGTTGTTATAACAGCCAGGTTCCTGTTACGATGCTGAAACACCTCTATCAAGTTGTTATAACAGCCAGGTTCCTGTTACGATGCTGAAACACCTCTAACAAGTTGTTATAACAGCCAGGTTCCTGTCACGATGCTGAAACACCTCTAACATGTCATTATAGCAGCTGCTAGTAGGGTAACCTGAAGCTGGCAGGAAGGACACCAATTCATTAATTAACTATTAGTCTTAACTATTAAGTTAGCTAGTACTGTTAACATCTTTCTGCACGGCTGCGAAGTTGTGTATGAGTGCAGAGCATCAGTTTTCCTGGCAATACCGCGTACTCTGAGAGTGTGTGTATG
Source organism: Mormyrus iriodes (assembly GCA_011763525.2). Lineage (NCBI taxonomy): Eukaryota > Metazoa > Chordata > Actinopteri > Osteoglossiformes > Mormyridae > Mormyrus > Mormyrus iriodes. The sequence goes on from JAAGVU020000032.1 coordinate 3,681,005, forward strand.
TTATGTTTATAGAGCAGTGAGCGTGAGCGTGTGCAGTGTAGCGCGAGTGTGACTATCAGCACCCCCGCGGCGTCGATGACACCGCTGAAGACGCGGACGGCGGCATGCTGGCTCACCACTGTGCACCGCGATGACAGGCCGGTGGTGCTGGGTGAAGCTGCTCAGGCGTGGTGAGTCTTCCTGGGGGGATGGGCTGTCCATCTCCGTCTTCTTCACCGTAGGAGAGATCCCTGAACGGGTGGGGGGGGTGCATTTTAATGATGGTGTGGTGGATGGCCAGGTACAGATCTGCGCAGCTCACTTTGCATGTTCATGCAGAAATACATATTTCCCAGAAAAGAACCTATGAAAACATTCATTTCCACTGTACATTTTGAAATAAAAGATTACCATAAAAAAGACAGCATGTGTGTACGTAACTGCGATCAAAAAACTAAAAATGCCAAAAGACTGGTACTTTGTCTGGTTACTTATGGTTAAGGTTAGGGCTGGGTAGGGTTAAGGTTGTCATTGTTGCGATTAGGGTTTTTCCCATAGAAGTGAATGGAGAGTACCCACAAAGATATGAATACAAACATGAGTGAGTGTGTGTGTGTGTGTGTGTGTCTGTCTGTCTGTCTGTCTGTGTTTGAGTCTTGCTATGCGCTGGCATCCCATACAGGGTGTCCCCTGCCTTATGCCCTGTGCTGCCAGGGATAGACTCAACCTGTATGGGCAAGTACTTTTGGGAGTTTGGTGGACAGAAAAACACAAATTAGAACAGGCAAATGCAGCCATTATCAGTGCCTGTTGATCAGAAGCTCCTCATCTTCCATTTAAAACCCATTACTATTAAATAACACCAAACGACACGAGCGCAGGAGAGGTCAGAACCTCGCATCAGCAATAGGGGGCGCCGTGCATTGGGAGAAGCTTGTTGCCCATACTGCGGAGATCTGCATCTGCCTGAGTGTTTAGAAGATCCCTGTTTCCTTACAGAGCTCTAAATAAGTGAGAGCAAAGGCCCCCCTGGGGTCCTGTAGTAATGCTTTGATGATGAGGCATCTCAGGGGTCACGTCGAGTGAGCGTGATCTGTGCTCTCTGACTGTGCATCCTTCTAAGGTTGTATTCGATGATAGAATGCTTCACAGGGGCACCACAAGGCTGTTCCATTTCAAAGGCTCCTTCAAACACGGCCTACAAATACATCCTCTTCCTGCGCCGTGAAGGATCCACCCTTTGGATCCACAGCCCAACATATCCCAAGATTCAATGCACGGACATAGAACCTTCAAAGGACGCAGCCTAGGAAGGCTACGGGGGTGGCGTCCTTCAAAGGACGCAGCCCCTGAATTTGGACACAGTCTCTGTCTTGTAGGCGAGACACGACATGCGTCTCTTCATTCAGACGCTGCACCGGCTGTACTTCCTGTGTTACACGCTACCTGCCAGCGCGTAGAGAGGCCCGCATTCCCAGCGGCACTTCCTGTGTTACACGTTTCTCGCCAGCGCATAGAGAGGCCCGCGTTCCCGGCTGTACTTCCAGTGTTACACGTTTCTTGCCAGCACGTAGAGAGGCCCACGTTCCCGGCTGTACTTCCTGTGTTACGCGTTTCTCGCCAGCGCGTAGAGAGCTCTGTGTTCCCGGCTGTACTTCCTGTGTTACATGTTTCCCACCAGCGCGTAGAGAGACCCGCGTTCCCGGCTGCACTTCCTGTGTTACACGTTTCCCGCCAGCGTGTAAAGAGGCCTGCGTTCCCGGCTGCACTTGCTGTGTTACACGTTTCCCGCCAGCGCGTAGAGAGGCCCGCGTTCCTGGCTTCACTTCCTGTGTTACACATTTCTCGCCAGCGTGTAAAGAGGCCTTCGTTTCCAGCTGCACTTCCTGTGTTTACCCGTTTCCCGCCAGCACGTAGAGAGGCCCGCGTTCCCGGCTACGCTTCCTGTGTTACACGTTTCCCATCCACGCGTAGAGAGGCCTGTGTTCCCACCTCCGCTCGGCATCCAGCACCTCCTGGCCGGATGGGTGCCATCCTCAGCACTCTGGGCCTACTGCGCCCACCTGAGTCGCTCCAGGAAAGATGCAGCAGCGCTGGAGGTTGATATGGAAACTGCCAAAAATAACCCCCCCACCACCGACCCGGCGGCACATTGTGTCCCAGGAACGAGCTGGAAGCCCCGACCACATCAGACTGAGCCCCCCACAGCACCCCTCACCCCCCGTCCCAGGAAAACTGCACAATGCAGGAACACCACAGATATTTTCCTTGCAGTAAATTTATACACGAATTCTGTGGCTGGGAAGAAAAACATAACATTCACCCCCCCCGCCCACCTCAAGCCCCACTGCCACTCATCGGTTAGCTAGTACAACTGTCATGCCGTTTTTTCTGGGGAAACTTCACTTTAAAAACGCATTTCGCCTATATGAAGTATCCTCTCTTGAAGGGGAAAGGGGGCATTTCGAGATAAATCATGAAATTTCACCAGGAAATTTTCCCCACTCCTCACTGTCCAACTGAACCAAGCCGTCGATAGGATTCTTGTGTGCTGTCGTTATCGGCAAACCCCGGAAGAACCCCCTGAATCTCACCAACTCGTCTTTACACAAGCAAACCATGCCTTTAATTCAAGGTCGGTACCTAGGACAAAACAGGTGGCATCACCTTTAAGAGCAGAGTTACAAAACGGGGCAGTGTGAAGGTTTGGGCTTCTCTACACCCAGCAGAGGGAAAGCGAGCAGTGCAGATGGTCAGCTACTCCCAGCGTTCGTGTCCTTCGTATCTGAATATTCAATAAGCCAATAAGTGGTTTCAATTTAGAGCATGACGCCCTCCCAAGCCCAGCCCGCCACTACAAACACATACCGTTTCGAGAGTAACCATCTAATTGCATTAGCAAGCTGCCCTCCCCCCATTTAATGCTACCATTAGGCTCCCCTCCACCCCCACGCAGCACTCTCCTCTGGACCCGTCCATTAGCTGGGGGCCCATTCCCCTTCCCTGCTTCACCGCCTCTCCAGAACCACCCTGCACGTCAGACACGGTGCTAACATCCTCGTTCTGCAGAGGCTCACCCCCTCTGGGTCTCCACATTAATGTCCTAGCAACGGCCCTCCATCACATGACGGCAGTTTTCCTTTTTTACTTTGTTTTTTGCATTTTTTCAAGAGGCGCTTTTAGGCGTAGCACAACAAATAAGATGGATCTTCTGAGGATTTATTGTCTGCTGTAAAAAAAGACGGTAAGGCAAAACCGGAAACTCCTAACACGAAAAACTATCCATCCGTCTTTCTGTCGTCCATTCCGCTAATCCAGTACGGGCCTGGAACCTATCCCAGGAGCCAGGGGATAGGGGACACCTTGGGCTGGATGCGCGTCCATCACAGGGTGCATACTAACACCCCCACGCGGGCACAGTGAGAACATGCAAACTCCACACACGCGTGTGCCGGGCTGGGAATCGGGCTAACAATGTTAAAAACTACAAAGCAAGCAGGAGTAATTCTGTCAATTCATATTAATAAAGAATAAACATTTTAATAAAACTGATATTCATTAAGAATGGTTTTATTTTTCAAGTTCAAACTCCGGTCACAAGTACTACATCACAGAGGTATCGCACAAACGTATGGTACCGTTTACTACGCTTCGCTGTATCATACCACACAATACCTCCGTTAGCGTGTAAACGGGGTCACGTGATCACGTGAGAATATGGAGAGCGGTTAAGGGGAGCACCGCACGCCTTCTGTGGACAAGCTACTCACCGCCTTCCATCTCCTCCTGCCAGTTGCGGGACCCACTAGCAGGAGAACTAGGCGATGGGTAATATTCTCCCCCAGGGCTGGTATCGATGTCGTCCTCCATGGAGCCAGACTTGGGCCTCTTGCTCCTGGGTTGGAGAGAGAGGGGATGACTGAGCTCCTTGGGGAGGGTACAGAGCGAAAAGCCGGCAATGAGAAACTGCTGACAGTCCCCTCTATCCGGCTTTGCTCCTGATTCGGAATATAAAACGGGATCGGATGTCGGAGCTGGAATTTGGGCAGCGCTGGGGTACCAGATAAATCATATCGTATCACGTCGCCGGTGGTCACCTGACCCACCAGGCACAGCGCTTTCAGAAGGCGGGTCCTTGTCACCTGGCCCTCTAGGGTCACACCGCCATGCTCAGTCAGCGACCTGTCCCTGCTGCCTCTCTGTGAGCCGCTTTCAATGACGGGTACCAGCCAACCGTAACGTAACCGACCGGCAGGAAGCTGCTGTTTTTTACTGCTGTGGAGTAACTGCCTTTACATTTCAAGTACATGCATTATTACATGATTTTAATAAACCAATTTGTATAACACTGACCTCAGTGGGATGCTGTGTGGCTCAGCAGATTAGGGCACTTTGCCCATAATCAGAAGGTCATTGGTTCAAATCCCGTGTTTGACAGAGTGATGTCACCATAGGACCCTTAAGCAACACCTGTAACCCCCATTACTCCAGAGACTGATTGGTTCTGCTGCATATGTCACTGTAGATAATAGCATCTGCTAAACAAGTGAACATGCACACAAAGTTCTTTTTTCATTGATAAAATAGTGTCCTTTTGCCAATTAAAACAGCAACACTTTGATTTAAGGGTCCTTTAAAATCTGCTTTATCTGCTGACAATTAGCTTTGGGGAAAAAAAACGTCAGCTTCACTACAGACGGCAAGGCCTGCATACATGTTCAGGGTCCTAAACAGGGTATTTCCTGCAGTGAGTGCGTGTGTCAGGTGCATCATGTCAGCGGTGGTGTTGGGGGTGGGGGGGGGGCACTGACCCGCTGGAGGAGGTGCCGGGGAGAGTCCTCCTCAGGCCGATGGCAGAGGGGTTCAGGTCATAGGCCAGGTGCCCCTGCAGCTCCCCAAGGGAGAAGCTGGGCCCTGCTCCTGTCACGACGGGGGCTGGAGGGAGACACAGCGCGTGAGGGAGTCGTCTTGATCCGCGGGCTCAGACCCGCGCACATCGGCGGCCGATCGGACAGTGACACCAAAATAGGGGACTGTCACCACAGCACATGGCACATGCCACTGGATCATGGGTACACAGATAAGCGCACACATTACACACGGTACATTATTCCACCAGTTAGGATGCACGGGGACCACGGACATCGATAAGGACACGCACTAAAGACACAGCAACATGAAAACAACTGGCAGCACAAAGAGCCATACTGAAGCAGAATCCACAGGGTACCCTCCGTCCGTCCGCACGCGTTTGCGTGCACCGTGATGCATACGCATCGGTCTGCGTGTATCTGCACAGCGCGTGCGTGGGTGGGTGAGTGGGTGTGTGCGCATATGAGTGGGGGACACCCAGCTCCGCCCACCTGCCACCATCACTATGAGGATGACTCGGGGTCTCCCACCATGAAGGCATGCAGGGCAGCCGACCGCCATCCCAGCGCTTACCTACTGCCCTCCTCACGTTAGCATCCCACTACCAGCTGCATAAACACTTGCTATGCGCTGTCTAGAAAAAAGACAGTGAGAACAACGGCCCAATCATTACTGGAGGTGCTGAAGATCACCGAAGGGCATCTAAGACTGTTCTTCATCGAAAGCAACACCCTACAGCTGCTGTGTGAGATGTATGTCCCACCGAAATCTGAAATGGCTAAAAACTGTCTCTGAAAGGCGGCAATTTGAAACCCAGCTTGAGTTTTGGCCAGCCACGTGAATATTCATGATTCCTACAGCGAGCCATTAGTCAAAGCGGAGAGGTTCTCCGACAGGAAGGCTGGTGTGATCTTTGGGACACCAGTCTCACAGTCTGCCTGTGAGCAACGAGATTACGAAAACGTCAAAATAAAAAGGCCCTATGTGATATAAAAGGCGATGAAGGGCAACAAAGCATCCCTGGATACCTGGGCTAAGCATAGTACCTTATGCTGACCGCTGGAGAATCCGTTGTCCCAATTGGACAGATGTATTCATGAGATAAAAATATTAATCTCACCAGATTTAAAACCAATGCGGATACTAATTACAAGAGAATGAATTAGAATCAAAAGTAACTGTTTGTCTGAATCAAAGTGTTCTGAAAACTAAAAGCAAAGCAATGAAATGGTCAACTAATCAGTTTCAGCTACAGGTATGAAACTGCGAATGGGAAGAGTTATAGGCTGCTTTTATTGTCAGAGAAATTGATCTCAGCACCTTACCATTCGACCAAAAACAGGGAAAGCTCTAGGCAGGCAATTGGAAGGAACATTCTTGAAAACTTTGGCTTCCTCACTTGTCCGCATTATAAATGTTTTCATACGGTACATCTGTTTCTACACAAATGGCTTCAATCACAGGGCTTGGGCCCGCGTGAGCCAACAGCAGCTTGCGTCTCCTCGTCCCAAAAGCCGAGTGCCTTCGGTGAAACTCCAACAAATGCTCAGTACAAAGGACTGGAGACATCTGCGAGACGTCAACTCCGAACAGCGTTTAGGGTAGGTTAGCTAGTAAGGGTCTAAAAGCAGACGGGCTGTACACAAATACAAATAATTACATAAAAATAACATGGAAATGTGTAGGCAGGAATGGATGTGCAAAGAATACATCACCGTGGTATGTGAGAACGATCTAAAGGGTACACTGGGGTAATTACGGAGTGTACAGGTGGTTGGGATGGTTTGGCAGTCCATCAGGGCACTGCGATGTCTTTGGGATCTATAAATTCCCAAAAAATCTATCCCTCCATCCATTGTAAAAAAGCTATCATGCAGTAAGGGTTATGGCGACGTGGATTGTAAATTGGCAGGCATAAGGGACAATTCGAGATACACACACACACACAGTCTTATATATGGGCAATTTAGAGCCACCAATTCGCAGCTGTGTATTTTGAGAAGTGACCCAGCAGAAGACGCGTATAAATTGAGAGCCTACATCAAGGGGGGGGGGGCAATCTTATCCGCAAAGGGCCGTTGTGTGTGCGGGTTTTCGCTGCAGCTCCCTAATTATATTACTAATTAGAGGACTGATTGGCTGAAGAGTCCTCACACCTGGGTTTGAACAGCTGACCTAAAGGTTATCCCAAAAACCAGCATACACACTGGCCCTTTGCGGATAAGATTGCCCACCCCTGGCCTACATCAACGCAACACATCCACAGTCCAAAGAGAGGCTGATCGACAAGGTCTAGGGGCCGACTGTGATAATCAGAGGTCTTCAACGTAACTGCGCTCGTCTGGAAGTGAGATGAAACCAGCGTGTCTGCATTTCCTGCGTCCACGCACACACAGTGCGGTCTGCACCTTCCCGAGCAGCCAGAGGTTGCATTTTTCCAAGGCTAATTAGTGAAAGGATGCTGCACCCATGACCCTGGGCATTTAAAATACAAATGAGGTAACATTCGGAGCCTGACGGCAGCATATTGTGTGAGGCAGAAGTGTATAATGAAAACAAATAACAGAGTACAATGCCACTAAAGATCAGCTCACTGTACCTGCAGAGCTTGTCAGGAGAGCATCGCTCTGGACACTGTCTGTAACTATGTACTATAAATGATTCCCTTTCAATGGGTCTAAATATACAAGCAGACATTAATCATACATCCAGCTAACATTACATACACAAAACCTGATGGAGAGACTGATTGTCCAAGGTGGTTTATTTTGAGCGTGGTATGTTTGATCGTTAATTCAATCAACCATTAATACCTTTAAAACAACTATTAGTGTAAACTTTTTTTTTTTTTTTTAAATCATGAGAATTATCACAGACATATTGTATTTTCTTTCCTTACACATCCAGATATCAAAATAATGAAGGTTTAAATAACACTGATTTTGCAGAATACAAATAGAAGATTAAAATTCTTACTTCTGGAGACTTGCACCAGCTCCGTCACGCTGAAAACTCCCGAAGTCAAAAAGCTTTCCTTAAACTCCGGCGAATCTGCAAAACATGGTTTCACACAGAAGGTTTTACTAATGGGGGATTTTTTCCTGACACAGCAGTAAACTCACTCCCACTGCCGCCGACGCCGGACTAAGGATTTCTCTGCTTTGTCAGCGTCGTGTTTGAAACAGAAATCAAACAAACATTAGGGAAGATTGAAATCAAACAGATGTGGCCGTGAGGCTCCATTCAAAGCCCTGCTGTGTGAGCTAGCACTGTCAGACACAGAGCAGGAAGAAAGGGGAAGAAGATAAGGCAATTAAAGAGGAAAAGGATTAGGGGTTCAAATTCAAAGTGTGAGGGCAGTCATCTGTGAGATGATGATGCGGGGCTGTTAGCGTCGGTCAGTCGGCTGGCGTGAGATTTTCAGTTCGAGACAAGTCTGCACACATGCATTTACACATATGTTACAGTCTCATTACCTTGTAAATAGTCTGTAGCTTTAGCAAACTGCCCCAATGCTTTTGATGTCATTAATATTAGGTCGATAATGGAACAATACAGATTTGCTGTAAGATTTCTTGCGCGAGCGTCTGAAGGCGTGAGTGTCACGGCAAGATATGTGAATGATGGCAAGCCTGATGATGCGGGTAGATGCCTTGTGTGGCTGAAATAGCTGGACCCGGGTGAAGGACAGAGGGTGTCCTCTAGTTTTCATGAATGGATTTTAGCTGCACTGCAAGTTAGCACTTTACAAAACCGGCCCGTTTTAGGCCGCCCAGCACGCCACTGAAACAGAGTTGTCCGCTAAGATTATATAATTTCAGAACTGTGGCATCTCTGAGGCCAATTTCCGTTATGAGTCATGTGATTCCGTCCACACCCTCGCACCCGGGAGGCTGAGGTCATCGGATGTCAACATATCAGAAAGAAACTGTGACTTTAGAGGGATCGGCCTGATGGTGCAAAACCGTCACTCTTTCCACTGACGTGTCCCAAACCAAACTTCACACTGTCGCCGTACGTTTTATTTTCGGAGAATATTTAAGATGCCTTTATGCACAGGAGTCTTAAAAATAACACACAAAATAACATACAAAGAATATCACTGGACAGGCCATCAGGGGCACAAGTTTGCCAAATATTACCAGCCTAATGAGGCAGGTCACTCTGCTACATTAGGAACAGCCATTCCCACTGACGGCCTGGAGTCTGTGCACCGCAGAGAGAGCCATCTGCAAAGGAAGATGACAGTGGACTGCACAGATACAGCCTTCGAGATTCACCCCCTAACGACACAGTCAGACACGAGCTCACCATGCCCACCACAGTGGGGACGGCCACCAATTTATCCAGCCACTCTCCAGCTTCCTCATGAAGGTTCCCTATCAAACGGCGTGATGCAGGACACAACAAAATCACAAAAGCCTAGTACCGCTCCCGTGGGCCCCAAAACGAGCTGTCCCCCGGTACTAATGCCCCTGTCACTGCTAATACCAGGATTAAGGCTGTAAAAACAGCCAAAACCAGCACCTGATAAAGTCTGTTACAGCTCTGCCAGTGCCTACCAGCTGTACCTGCATCAGAATTAAGGTAACGTGTTCCTTCAGCGCCTCGTAACTAACGCGATGGCCCAGACGCGCTCTGCCCGTAAACGCCAAACCACAATGCACACATAAGTGAGGCAGGCGGAAGTGTAGCAGAATCCCTGCGGTGTAAGAGAGTAAGAGATTGTTTTGCTGCAAACAGAAAGAGTGAAACCCAGATGAGCGACTCACAGGAAAGGCACGTAACCTCCGTACACGTCTGACCTCCTTCCTGGAGGCTCTCGGCCTCCCTCGAAACCGCGCGGCCCGGCGCTTCAGTCGCAGCTGGCTGCAGCTCCTCTGAGGAACCGTGGCGTAAAAACGCCCGTAGGCACCATTTTGCAAGCGGTGCCCTGGGTTGGCACTTCATTTATCCGAAATCCACTTTTGCAGTTTTTTTTATTTTGTTTTTTTTACTAAAAATACAAAAGAAAGTGGGAAGCCAGTGAGGACTTAATGCCTTCGATACATAGAGATCATGCCACTCTTTGCAAGATCCGTTTGGCTCCAGGGCTGCAAAGATTTTTGTTCTGTTCGATACAGTGCAGCTCACCATCTTGGTGAGCGCTTTGAGCTAAAAACTCAAACCCTGCAATCCCAGGATAAAGATCAATTGAAGAGGATCTCTTTATACCAGGAATTTAGATTGTTAATCATTCCTTATTTTAAATTAATTCGCTAATCAAGAGTGTTGCTGTAACCTAATCTCCTCATTTTTGTAGACTGGATTTAAATGCTGTATTGAGCGTAAGGGTGTGACCCTGTGGGACAGGATGCTGTTCTGGTGATCAGAAGGTTGCTGATTCAAATCCCGGATTCATAGAGTGATGTCAATGTTGGGCTCTTGAGGCCCTTAACCACAGCCATTCCAGGGATTGACTCACTCTGTTTTCTCAATCCGTCACTCTGGATTAAGCATTCAGAAAAAATTTAATGAATGTCTTTATCGGTTTACTTTTTTACGCGCCATGTCAGCGGGAAGTGGGTGGAGCTCGTTCTGAACATGGAGGAGAATCGGTGGAGGAGGAAGGAGAAGGGAAACAAGGCACAATGGGGCAGTGTGAGCAAAGGGCAGTGCATGTGGGATCGGCGGGCGGGACCTACCTGTGGTGGCCGCTCTGCTGTCTTCCTGGTCGGAGCCGATTGCCGTCTGCGGGCTGCTGCTCTGCTCTGACTCTAGACGGGAGAAAGAGAGGCCCAGCGATGAGGCGCTGCCATGTGGACATTCCCTATTGGCTGCTGGGAAGCACACACTGTCCCAGCTGCTGAGCCCCAGTTCGATCACCACTATTATTTTACACGTTTTAAGTGAATTTAATAATAATTAAAGAAAATGGATGGATGGATGGATGGATGGATGGATGGATAAACGTTAAGCCATTCATTTTCCATAACTGCTCAACCGCCACAGGGTGACAGTGCCATGGAATAACGAAGCTTTAAACCCAAACAGACCTTAAAGATAAATACCTAACACACTTTAACACGTCTTGACATCACAATAACAAAAAAGAAGAAAAAAAAAAACAGACAGAGCTGAACGTAATAAAAACGTGGCAGCACTGAGCAATCAGCCATTTTCTTCCTAAGGCTCATCAGTACAATACGACCGGCGCAAACGTACGTGCGAGTCACTGCTGTGTCTTCCTGCACTGCAAAGTCTGCACTTCAGCCCCTACCTGCCCTGCCTTTGGGTCCCTCGCCAATTCAAAATCAACCGCAAGTACCGATTATGCAAACAGAGCGTGTTGGCTATTTAATAAAGGAGTTACGAGAGAAGAAGCCCTGCTTCCCTCTCTCTCTTTCTCTCTCTCTCCCTCACTCCTGATTTCGATCCATCTGTCAAAGCTCAATGTTCACAGATTAATATTTACTCTTGTACCCCTTACCTCACAATTCCACTTGGCTCGGAGTGACTCTAAATAAATTTATATCAGTTAACTAATGTTGTTGCTGCTATTTTCCTTTTCTGGCGGGGATTTGATAAACGCCACTATGAAGTTATTACTTTTTGGCAGACATTTCACGAGCGAGGACTCGGCAGTTGGCAGCCATTTTAGATTTCTCTTTCTCTCCAGTCCCCCGCCACCCCCCCACCCCCACCCCGAACCCCAGAGCAAGAACACAGAAAGTAAAACGAGCCCTGTCGGTGTGCCAGTGTTATCCCGTGCCAAGATGAGGGATGAAAGCGCCAGGCTGAAGGGAAAGTGGTGCAGCAGTGCCAGCTAACCGTTGGCAGGCACGGGGATGGGGGGGGGAATAAGTGAAAGTTTACCTTGAAAATGACCTAATGAGAAAGACATTCCAATTGGCGTGGTTTAGGAATTAATGCAACTAGTAAGGAAAGAACGACACAGAAGGTCTGCAATGGCCCAGCAGCCCGAAGGATGCGCACCTGCCCTGCCGTAACCCCACATCCCTGGCACGATGCTCCTCATCACCCACACTCTGTTTTCCGGAGTTTCTCGTTCACAGACTTTACATGGAATCCTGCCGACTGGCGGCTTCCCATTAGAGATGGACTGTACCTCTGAGCTGGGCATCTAACCCAGGCTACTGCTGTCAAAATATGCCGCAAAAAAACTATAAATGCATGATACTACACAAAGCAATGCTGCTAGATTCTCCAGATGGCCATAGCTGGCAATCGCTGCCGCGTTTCTCCCCGGCATTCTGCCCTGAATGCTCCATCGCTGGCTTAACCTGTGGAGTGAGCACGGCCGCCCAGCGCGGACGGGCTCCTCTCCGGTCCTTGCGCTGCTTCAGTGAGACCAGTGTTGGCAAAGCGGGGTCATCGCTCGCGCTCTCTCTCGCTCTTTCACTCCAACGCTTCCTGTCAGTTGCGCTGGGAGACACAGGATTTTCTCCAGCTCAGAATCTGAAGGCAAACATGAAGCTGAAGACTCGAGAAGTGAGTAAAGGCTCTCGCGGCTGGGAATTTCACATGAATCACTGACTTTTTCGCTTTTAAATGCAGCAGGCCTGACACAGAAACTTCAGAGAAAAAAGCAACCCAACAAAGATTCCCTAACATATAACTGTTTATTTCCCCATTTCTGTCTCATTTGGCTTTCTGTTATAGAGCTTCCGAAAATTAAAGCTCTTTGTGACATACATAACGGTGCAAACTCGGCACAATCCTCAGTTTCCCCATGAAATAAACCTCAAGCATGTTGTTTGCGTTGCGCAAGGCAACTCCGCCGTGACACGACCTCAGAGATGGCTCGCTCAGCCATCCCTGCCCCGTTTCTGTCACCCACCTCTGGGCCCCTTTCCCCGAGCAGCTCAGACGTCACCATCGGTGTGCGCTGAGGCTCAGGCCGATCGATGCTGCGCTCACCGTCGCTGCTTTCATCCTCCATCATCCAGGCCTCACATTCAGTCCCCAGCCGCGCCTTGTCCACTCCACACGCCTCAAGCTGAGGTTCGACACCCCTCTGCGCTTACCCCCGCGGTACCGCTCCCGAACGACCCCCTGAACCCCCCCCCCCGATTAGCATTTAGACAGGAAGTGAGAGGAGGAGGACACCAGCTGAGAAAGTGATGGGCCTGATGTGTGGATGGAAAACAGGTCTGGTTAACTGGCTAACCAGCTAGTGCCTGTGGGGGATTCGAAAGGGACCTCCGCAAGGCTGCAGCTGTAACACGCACTGTGGATAAATTTAGCACAATTAGCTTGTTTGTCGAATCCACAGGAAAAAACGAGGGCCAGATCAGGCTTCGCTCTGAAACTGAGTGTGATTCACGTGGCCCAAAGTAGAACACGCAGACCACGCGCTTATCGCTGTCCGGCTAAGCTGATAAAACGAGCCGATATTACGTTGGCCGCGTTGGAACGCTGCGGGCAGAAAGGATTCTGAAATGCAGCAAGAGGACGCCCGAGGGTGGGGGGCGGGGGGGCCTGCTTTTAATTCATTCAGGAAATCTGCTGAATAAGGGAGACTCAGCAGGGAGCTGTGGTAGTAAGTTTAAATTAATGCACCGCTGCTTTCCTCCCAGCATAAGAGTGTCCTACATGGAGGCTGAAGACAGACACCGGGGGGGGGGGGGGGGGGGGGCCTGGGACACCCCCGGGCCTGGTGTGTGGGGAGCCCACAAAAAAAAAAAAACGGAAGGGCCGAGTATTGTGCCCCCGGCCCCCCTCTCCCCTGACCGGGAGGATTACAACCCTG
>JAAGVU020000032.1:3696216-3720423 GCA_011763525.2 Mormyrus iriodes
CTTCCGATCTACCCCCCACGCCCCCCCCCCACGCCAACCCCCTCTCACGTTTCAGCTCAGCTCCAATGGACCTTATTGGAATGACAATAATGTTTTCCAAAGCACTTAATTGACATGAGGAAATACTATTCGCAAACCACTAAAGCGCATTTATAACAGCCATACGACCAAAGGCCCTCCTCTCCCGGGATGTAAATCTCTTGCCCCGATTCTCTTTTCTTCTCTTCTGCTCTCCCTTTTTCTGGCCAGACCCCCGACAGCCACATCTTTATAGTCTCCAAAGAAAACAGGAGACGGCCGCTCGCTGTGTGGTCTCAGCCGCTGATGAACACCTAGGGGCCACCATGATGGCTGCTGCCTTTTACAGCATATGCCTTCCTCTCTTCGCCGTGCTTGCCGGAGGACCGGGCGAGGCGTGCAGACGGACGGCCGCAGCGAGGGTGCCTGTGTCCACTGGAGACGCATAACCGGTTCCCCAGTTCCGGTCCTGCAAGGCCAGTCCGCACCACAGTTTGCAGATTTCCCTGCCGAAACACACCTACTAAACCTGGTAATTGGCTAGTGAGCTGAATAAGGTGTGTCTGAGCAGGGAAATCTGAAAACTGTGGTGCAGACTGGCCCTCCAGGATGGGAATCGGGGAACCCTGATTTAAAATTTAAGAAACGCCAGCAATATTAAATGAGAGAAGCTACAGCAATGATCTGCTGATTCAGCACAAGTCAGCTCAGGAGACTGACTCCAATCACATCAGGGCAGCAGGGGAGATTATGGCTAACCAGACAGGAGATCCAAATTCCCCTTATAGTCACACCTACAGCTGGCTTGTCTTGACAATTCTGTTCTTCTTTACTGTTTGCTAGGAGTATTTCAGCAGAAATCGATTATAATTTCATACAAAGAACATCAATCAGAACACTAAAACAGAATAAATGGCACACCAACGTAATCAGATGAAGTGATGACATGTGACACAGCCCAGGAGGACGTCACCTGTATCCACGTGGATCACATGACACGGTGGCACCGACGCGCAGCATAAGGGCGGGCCACACAGCTGGACCAGGGCAAAAGCCCTGTACGCCTTTCAGGGGTTCCTGGAGCTCAATCCTGCACTTATCCGCATTTTTCGCTGCATCTTCCTCCATAAGATATCTTAAAAAGGATATTCCCCTGAAAAGTGACAGCTAGTTCCACAGGAAAGCATTTATTTACTTTAGTAAATAACCGTTTTCGCATTTTCATTCCAAGCCAGTGACATCAGTTTGAGTGCCACTGCCAACAAGCTTTATCTGTACCTTATCAGAGAGTCTGAGATTTATGTGCAATCATATCTCTTGACACAGAAATACACAGGAATGTAATTATCAAAGCTGAACACTTATAGATAGAAGGCGACCAAGTGAAAACAGGGACTAAAGCTTATGCCTAAATTCAGAAAATAAGTATAAAAGATTGCAAAGCAAATAGGATTTGCTTCATGTACACTGCTAGGGAGTCAGTTCTCAGTTCTCACATGTAATACACTTTCCTTTGGACACGCAGGACGCTGTCTTGTGAAGAAAAATAAACTTGAAATCGGTTCTTGCTCAAATACCAAGTGAAAGGAGCATTTCTATTATTACGGTTTTTGTTTGCGTATCATAATCGCTAAGCATGGAAAGTCTTGGCAGTTAATAGAGCCACGTCGGACAGGAAGTCCTGGCCAGACTGGCGCGTTATTCATGGATGAGTCGGTAGGAAATGGAACAACTTTCTTGAATAAACAACAGTAAAATTTCCACTTTGGAAGGAAAGGAAAAAGCATATATATATATATAGGTGAGTGTGTGTTATGTATTACATTGTGGGGACTAAATGTCGACCAAATGTCCCCACAATGTGTTAAAAACCTGTTATTTTGACATTGTAGGGGGACCATTATTTCGGTCCTCACAAGGGGAAACTCAATTTTATAAAAATCTGTGACTGCAATCAAAAACCTAAATATGCCTAA
The DNA here is from genome assembly GCA_011763525.2 of Mormyrus iriodes. Lineage (NCBI taxonomy): Eukaryota > Metazoa > Chordata > Actinopteri > Osteoglossiformes > Mormyridae > Mormyrus > Mormyrus iriodes. The sequence continues at coordinate 3,698,211 of JAAGVU020000032.1, forward strand.
AGTCTTGTATTTTGTCTGGTTACATCTGGTTAAGGTTATGGCTGGGTAGGGGTTAAGGCTGTCATTGTTGGGATTAGGGTTTTTCCCATAGAAAAATGAGAAATGAATGAAGAGTCCCCATAAAGATATGAGTACAGATCTGTGTGTGTGTGTGTGTGTGTGGGTATGTGTGTATTTACACTATACATAGGTGTGTCTTGCTTCACAAATGAGAGAGAATCATTATGTGTAAAGACACAAGGACTGACAAGTTGGTGGAATTAACCAGCGCAAACCGGCAGTGGAAGGTCCCTATGATAAATGTACGTAATCTACCCCTGTCACAGGGTGTGGACTTTGTGTCAGACAGAAGATCCACGTATTCACTTCAATTAGGGTAAAATCACAGGTGTTTACCACCTGTCAGCTATCTACAGCAAAACACACGACGGGTTTCATGAACCATCTTTAGTCTGGGTGTAAAACAAAGCACACATATATGTAACACCTGAAAATCAAGTCGTACTTTCAGCCAGTGTCTCTTAAATGCAGCTTGTCGCATTAACAGTGAACGGAAAAAAGGCAGGCTACACAAGGATCAGGCCAGCACCACAGAAAGCCCTTTAGGGAGGGAACAGCATTTACACACTATTACGGATCATAGACGAGGGTACATCCTCATTCCGAACACAAAAAGAAGCCAGACAAACACTTCAGGTAACAGCTTTTTTACAGTAAGCACAGGTATATGTCCTAAAAATGCATAGCAGTAAATAGATCAGGGCCTTGGAGATGCCTTAGCTATTAAAAATGTAATAGTATAATTCCATCCATCCACCCATCCATTTTCTGTATCTGCTTATCCCATTCGGGGTCGCGGGGGGGTCTGGAGCCTATCCCCGGAGACTATGGGCGCAAGGCAGAAAATGGGCGCCAACCCATTGCAGGGCACACTCATGCAACATTCACACCTACGGGCAATTTGGCAAGTCCAATCAGCCTCAGCATGTTTGTGGACTGTGGGGGGGAAACCGGAGTACCCGGAGGAAACCCCACGACGACACGGGGAGAACATGCAAACTCCACACACATGGAACCCTGGTCCCAGAGGTGTGAGGCAACAGTGCTAACCACTGCACCACCGTGCTGCCCCTTACAGTAAATTCCAACCTCAAAATAAATTAATAATTTAATTATCCTTATTATTAATTCATTAAACTCCTCAAAAGTTAATGCTTAGTACCATAGGCATCAGAAAACGGAGCAAGTTCTGCAGTAGTTCGGTTCTCCTGTATGTGTTACAGTCATAGCCCAGAGTGGTGTGTATTATGCATCATAAATACTAAGGCTTTGCTCAGTGTCAGTCAGATACTGCGCTTTGCCTTTTGCCAAAGCATTTCAGGATGTGAGCCCATGAAACCTCACAGGGTCAAAGGGTCCAGTTCCTCGACCCCACGGTCCTCTTGGGGATGAATTACTATCAACCCAGCAACAGCCCAACCACATGAATATTATAAGTCACCTGATCTCTGCGGCGTTGTTAGTGCTGACAGATTTCTGAAAGCCATCAGCCTGGTATTATCCACGGCCTCCACGTTCCTCGGAATCACACAAAATACCTGCCGTAGATGGTGAGCAACCCCCGTACAGAAAAATGAGAGCGGGGGTACGAAACAGAATATGCTGAGTGCACACAAAGAGAGGAGACAGGAGAGAGCTGTACTGTGAGCGATGGACACTGATGTATGACCATACGTGTCCTGAAATGGCCTTTTCCTCACCGCACGCCCGTTTCTCTCCCCTCCCATAAATGCTCGCCCTCCGCTGTCAGTGCTTACCTCCCCCCACCACCCCCCCAAACTCTATATTATTCTTTTTCTCCCCACCACAGGCACTGTCTGACAGTTCAGCAATGTGGTAAACATTAAGATCAAGCCAGAGCCATCTGGAGCCCTAGCTGCAAACGCGCCGAGCGCAGCCCCCTCTCACACTCCCCCTTTCACTTCCCAGTTTTCCCCCCAGACAAATTGACCCTGATTGTCAGTTTCCTGGGCACTGTTCAAGTACAGTACGTGATGCAACAGACGGCAGTTATATCAAGATCGATAAATGAATAATTGCATGTAATGAATACCTAATTGTATCCATCATATAATTTCTGTTAAATCCTCCCAGGACAGAACTATGGTTGGTTTCCACTTATAATGTCCTAAAAAATATATAAATCAGCTTGTCTCACAGTACAATAGCAAGTACTGTGGTGCATTGTGGCCTTTGCGTACTTTAAGTGAGTAATATCCAGAGGCGGGTAATTCAGCTCCAGAGAGTAAAATCCAGACCAATATTTTGCTTCAACCAACAACTTGAGTATAAATTATCACAGGCACAGAGTACTCAACTGGTTGGTTGAAACAAAATCTTGGTCTGGATTTAACTCTCTGGAGCTGAACTACCCAGCTCTGAAAATATCCATCCATCCATCCATCCATCCATCTTCCAGTCTCTTGTCCCATACAGGGCTGCATGGTGGCATGGTGCCAATCCCAGGCCGCCGATGCCAGTCCATCATAGGGCACAAAACCATAAGATGTCATATGGAAACATACATAAAAGTCTTATAACGACAGCAAGCTAATGTGTGTAATTACATTGAGGTCAGGGTTTCTGAAGCATGTACTACGTTATGTTTTGTCCTTACAAACCAAAGGTCTGCAGCAGTAATGGTGGCAGCTCTCGGCAACGCAATATGGCGTGCTTGATAGCACGAAGGCACAATGGATGGGACACAGAACAAGGAAATATTCAAGAGAAACCTATTTCAGTCCTCCAGAGACTCCAGAAATCTCTGGGCAACGTCCAGCATTAGACAGTAATACCTTGCTGACCTAGTGACCGAAAGGGGATGTTGTCCTGGACAGGCTGAATCATAAGAAAACCAAAGTCAACAGCTGAATCTTACTGTGCTGACGAATGATAAGGCCAGAGGTAAACAGGACGCTGCCATTGCTAATCATTCCAAGCCAAGAAGGAGTGAGAGAGCCCCCAACCATTCAGTAACCTTCAAATACTATACAAAAACGTAAATGCGACACTTTCGATTTTCTCCCTTTTACAGAAGTTTGAAAAATAAAACTGATTTTTTTTTGCAGGCATACAAAGAGCAAATACTCGTTGAATTTTGCCAAATAATAAAACATATTATATAAAAAGTGTTTTGCTCTAACAGACCATGTGGCTGCATATTCACCGCCCTGGTCACCCACTGAGCATCGTTGGATGATCTGGATCATCACATCAGTATCAGACAGCTTCAAACAGAAGTTGAACCATGGGACAGCATTCCGCAATCAACAGCCTGACCAGCTCTTAGGAGATGTGTTGCCCTGCTACAGGCAAATGGAGATCAAAGCCGCCATGAATGCGGAGCAGTTGATTGTTGAGTGCTGCTTGTATATTTATGCCCAGTATATCCCAGTAATCACCACAACTGGTACCCAACAAACCCATCTGCCCTTTTGGTACCAGCCCACCCATCCCATCAAAGGCAGGATCACATATAAAAATCCATAACAGTACACTGGCAACCTTATCCCAATATCATTGACAGAAATTTGAATTATCATCGTTACGCAGACTGTTATATGAAGGAAATGCACCAGCAGGTGCCTCCTACAAGCATCCCACAGCGAGTGGTACAGTCTACAGAGGAGAAGGAGGGAGAGATCTCCACGTTCTAGCGAGCCGCGCTGCCTGGGGACAACGCTATGAATAGCCGGGACGCCCAGCGGGGCGGCTGATTGATACACAGGACGGAGGCACACGGGGGGACAGACAGGAAATCCTAGCCATGCGTTTCTGACTAGGAATCTGCCGCCGCATGAGTGTGCCCCCCCACCCCCCACGCTGAGCACGGCTGCTGGTCAGCCTGTGCTGCACACGCTGGTGGAGGAGCACATACGTGGCCGGGCCTCCCTCTTCCCACAAGTCCTCCAGCCTTCATGGTTCCAGAGAACAGGAGCTCTGAAGCACAGGGACGAAACTGCAAGGAGTGTCGACCGACCAGCGCACTGGTGACTCCTACAGGTCGGTTAGGGTCCTGCAAGTCACCATTCCCCAGCATGGACAGATTCCCCTACCCCCACCCTCCCAGCAACACCCCTCCTGCCCAGCACCATGTGACTTTAGGAAAACAATTAGTTTGGGGAAGACAGTACCACAACATGCTCCTCAAGCCCCCAAGGTGGACGTGGGCTATGCTTCTGTGTTTAAATATATACAGACACGTTTGGCTTAATAGAGATCCCAGTCAGGCACTAAAGCCGAAATTTATAAGTGCAGAAATCCCCAGAAAGGACTGGAAGCTGATTGCAAAGGAGGGAATAAGGCGGGGGGTAGAGAGGACAAGGGTGACAGCAGCTATGTAACCCGAACCCCAAAACAGTTGGTGCTAGCTCTCTCTCTTCAAGTAACCTCACATGCTTTTTATTCTAAATCAACAGGCATATAAAATATCCCATATTTTGGGTGGGCTTAATGTAAGGGTACAAGTGTAGGCTTTCCCTGTGCTCAATCACTTTAACATGGGGTGAGAGAGATGGGGAAGGCAGATTTGGGGGGGCAGTGTGCACAGCCAGAGCCGGGTATCGAGTTCGCTGGCACTCCGAAGCCCACGGCGGGACTCCGGAGCCCGCACACCTCCCCCGCCCACCTCACCCTTTAAAACTGCAGACTTCTTACTACATGTTATTCTATCTTTTCTGGAAGAATCCAGCATCCCTCCGGACATGCAAAAAAAAGAGCCTAACTCCTAAAATATGTTTTCCTGGTTTAAATATTACTCCCATATTCCGATAGCAACAATAAGTGCATTTTTATATTTCCACCCAGGATGTGAGCACACTGCCAGTCCCTCTCTTCCTGTATAATTTATTATCCCTCATATCCAGCCTCGCACCCCAGACACTCAGACCCGATCCCCCACATTGTAGAGGTCCTTAAAATCTTGTTACTAATGCGACTGGACTTGGAACAGTTTCAGGTTCATATGGGGCACTCAGGAATTCCATTTTTTTCCGCCAGAGGAAAGCGCTGTGTATCACGGCACGGCCGCTCCGCTCCAGGCAGGATGCCGAAGGGCCCCAGTCAGTATAACTGCGTGTCCAGTAAAACACCGCAAGAGTAACGTAAGCCACAGCGTCACAAGCTGTGCGAAGTGTGGATGCCATCTCACGCTACAAATGGCTGTTCCTTCCCATGAAGCCCAAACAGGAGACAGTAAGCGGCTCAGTAGGTTAGGGCTCGCTACCCGCGATCAGAAGGTTGCTAGTTCGAATCCCAGGGTTCGAAAAATGATTTTGCAATTGGGCCCCTGAATGAGGCCCTTAACCCTTGTTCCAGAGACTGCCAGACCCTACTTTTAACAGTACGTCGCTTTGGGTAAAGGCGTTGACTAAATAGATAAAACAGACATGGGTGAAATGGAGTGGAAATAGAAGCAGAATGTAAAGGAAGTCAGAACAAATATATGTGAATGATGAGATGCTGTCCGGAAGCTTCCTGCATTTATTTGGCTGATTCCCTTACTAACAAAGCAATTGGGGCAGACAAAAGCCACAGCAGTACAAAGTAAAGTATAAACGATTTCTGTAGGATAAAAACATCACTTTCTCTCTGGAGACCATCTGACTGATCTTTCTCGGCTTCTTCTTCTTGCGCTCCTGCAGATGGTGGACTACGAGTCAAAGTGAGGTCCTAACTGTCTTTCATGTTAGATAATGAGTCAAGGAATGGACATTTGCGTTTTAAACACTGTAACACCTCGCTAAGGCTCTGGGGCAGGGTGTTAATGACTCCGGGCCGAGAACAAAAACCAAAGAGATTGAGAAGTCACTCGGTGAGATGGGACCCTTCCCTCCATCACGGAGTCAGCGAAGGCTCGAGTACTAGAGTGAATACACCTTCAAAGAGGCCCACGGTTCTCCAGCTGCATCTCCCAGGGTCTGTCATCCACCCCCCCATCCGCTCCATCTCTGCCCCCCTTAGCTATCTCACCCCCCTCCATCTGTTCCACATCATCCTCTCCCTCCATAGCCTCCCTGTCCACACAGGGCGGCCACCCGCTCTGTTTAAGATCTGCAGATACCAGCTGTTAAACAGAGGATACCGCCCCACCCCCCCCACCCTCCCGGGCCCCAACTCGGACATGCCGCGAGACTCGGCGCTCATAGCTCAGTGAGTCCGTGTTTTTGCAGAACGGCGGGCAAGCAGTGAAAAATTCTTCACAACGTCGCGCTCATATGATTCGTGTGATAATTCCACTAACGGTGGCGTCGCCATGGACTACCGCCGGCCGCGGAGATTCCTTACTTTCACACTGAGGTGTTTCTCTGAGAGCCCCTTCATGCCTTATTGCGGGCCCCCCAAACACACAAAGAGCAAAAAGAAATCCCATTTAAAGAGGCCCGTCAGGCCAGACACATCCATTCAGCCGTTCCCGCGAACCGCTTTGGCAATCAAGCTCCGTGATCTGGAGTTAATCCCGTGAATCGGCATCCAGGACGGCACGTCAGCCCGCTGCCGAGCCGGGGAGCGCAGAGGTGCCAAATCTGAGTCCTCCCACCCTGGAAAAGTGCAGCAATACCACGTCCCAAGCCACACCCGTGCACCGTATAGTGTGGAACTTCAGAGAATAAACTCCATTGGACCACGGATGAGACAAGCCAGCACCAAAATCCAGATTGGCCTTCTTAGGTAAAATGAAAGGAATGTAAAGAGGCAAAATCTTAATGCTACTGCAAAATATTTCATAGACCACCAGAATCAATAAGCTTCTAATAATGTGAACAGCAGAGTACAGGAGAAATAAACGCTTGCGTATAAATATCTAGTGAGCTGCTCGTGTTAATGTCGGCGTAACACAGAATGCCAGAGAGTATTACAAGATATATACTAGAGACGGTGCAACCTTAACATTGGATGTCACAAGCTATTACTGCTAAAATGCAGCAGTGATAATGTGAACTATTACTTGCATTAAGAAGTGATTGTGGGTTAGTGCAAATGTATCCCGTGAATGAAGCTGTCATCTACTCTCTGATTAACAAGGCTTTGCGACAGACGTATCAGGTCTATCCCACTTACAGCAAGCCGCATGGAAAAGCAGCATGTATCGTTTATGTCTCCAGTGATTTACGAAGCGCAACGTTTTAGTGCAATCAAAGCAGAAAAGCACTACAATGACTGGATCGTATTAAACTTGGTCTTTGTTAGGCTCATACTTGGTCAGGTTGAGAACGATGTCTTCCCAGAACTTCTGACCCTTTAGTCCAGTAACAGAGGTTATCTTCAATTGCTACAATGAATTAAATCATAATAACAAATTAACTGGTCAAACTTAATTAAGGCTTCCTTCTGTGGCTGTCAGACCACTTTAAAAACCATCCGTCCATTTCCTGAAATCACTTATCCTATTTACAGTTGTAGGGGGTCCGGAGCCTATCCCAGAGGCCACGGACACAAGGCAGGGAACAACCCAGCCCATCGCAGGGCACACTCACCCAACAGTCACTCGCACGGGCACACCTATGGGCAATTTGGCAACTCCAATCAGCCTCAGCATGTTTTTGGACTGTGGGGGGGAAAGCGCAGTACCCAGAGGAAACCCCACGGTGACACAGGGAGAACATGCAAACTCCACACACATGGATCATTGATGGAGCAAAGGAACAATTATCAAATATCCATCCATCCATTGTCTATAACCACTTATTCCATATGGGTCGCGGGGGGGTCCGGAGCCTATCCCGGAAACTGCGAGCGCAAGGCAGGGAACAACCCAGGATGGGGCGCCAACCCATCGCTGGGCACACTCACACACCATTCACGCACACGGGCATACCTACGGGCAATTTGGCAACTCCAATCAGCCTCAGCATGTTTTTGGACTGTGGGGGGGAAAGCGCAGTACCCAGAGGAAACCCCACGGTGACACAGGGAGAACATGCAAACTCCACACACATGGATCATTGATGGAGCAAAGGAACAATTATCAAATATATATCCTCAAATTACATTGCTAATGAATCATTACCTTAAATTTAAAACAAAGATAAAATCAGTACTAAAGGAAGCCATAAAAATTACATTAAATTACATGACTGTAATGCTTACTCTTTTAATATTTCCTTCGGTATATGAACCATGATTCCCAGGCAGCACAGGAAGACCTTAGACAGGATGTTAGACCATCACAGAGCTCGCAAACAATGACACAATACGCTCAGTTCACCTAAGTCCACGGCTCTGGACAGCGGGAAGAAACAAAGACACCCAGAGGAAACACACACAGAACGAGCAAACTACAGACACGGATCAGGGGGCGTGAGGTGGCAGTGTTACCCGCTGTGCCACTGTGCCACCTGCCAATGCCAATATTCATTGGCATGTACCATATACACATTCAAGTGCAACAGATCTCTCAGAATATTTGGATTTGGTTTACCCTGACCAGGATAAGCAGTTAGTAGGTCTTTATTTTAAAAAGTACTCTTTACTAAGACCCACACTAAATAATACATTAGCCTTTGACTTGTTTCATTTGTAATTCTGTATTTTAAAAGCATAATAGGCTGTTTATTAAAATTAATGAGCAGGTATCACCCTCACAATCACAGCGGTAATCAGCTTGTGATCACCTCGTTAGCCAGCCCCCCCCCGCACCCCACTACCAGAGGAAGCCCCGGAATAATTAGACGCCAAATAACACATTAACGACCCAGTGTCTTTAAAACAGGAGGGCACGGCACGTCCCGGGGGCAGTATTTCTCACGCCACGGCACTGCTAGAACATTAGGGTCTCCGTCTCGTCCCACCGCTGTGGAGGACAGCAACTTTCCCATGGCAGACAAAGGTGAGGGAGCTAATGTGGGCCATATTACCGGAACGTGGCATAGAAACACTGCGTGCAGCACGCAGGAGTGAGCAGGCCTGTCGCCCTCCACCGCCATTATTTCCCCGCCGCCAGACAGCTGCCTCTTTCACACAGATGTAGCCTGTGCCGTCGAGAGCGTTTTAATTAGGGCTTAATGAATCAAAAGTAGCAATGGGTGGTGTGGGGTGGGGGTGGGGTGGAGGTGGGGTGGGCCGGCATTGGGCCAAGCGGGGCCTGAACGCCCGCGCGATTGCCTATTCACTCTTTGTATCCTTCCAGCAGAATCCTTCTCATCTGTTCCATCCCTCCCTCCTCACTCCTTTCATCCTGGGCCTCTCACAGCGAGCGGGCAGCGTGCCAGGCGTGCCATCAGTTGGCGGCATCATTGTCTCGCCGCTGCCGCCGTTGGCGCAGCTCCACACGGCACCGGGACAGCTGGCACGGTGCTGGGGGAGGCCAGGGAGGGCTGCCGCTCAGCAGGTAATTGCCCCGGGGGTAGCTGTGCAGATCTGCACTCCCACGTCTGGCCTCATGTTAAGAGAGAGTAGTTATACATCCAGTAGGTCTCCATGTTTGATTTTTTCTGAGTGTGGGAGCCTTTCCAAATGACAGAACCGCTCCAGTGTGGGAAGGAAAGCAGCCCACACACACACACACACACACACACTCCCACACGGACATACACACAGACACGGAGACACACACACACGGACACATAAACTCACACACACACACGCACAAACACATACAAACACACACAAACACACACACGCACGCACGCACGCACACACATGGACACACACACACACATCCCTCATCCAGGCCCCGCCCTCACGGAGGTTCCAGGTGTATATCCGTCAGGAACAGCTGCTCCCAGGAATCCCCCCCTTTGTTCCCAAACCAGATGGAAGGCCGCCCCACCACCAGCGTCACCATCACTCCCGTGCCCTCCGCCAGGGAAGGATGCCAGCTTATTTTTGTTTATTTGTGTCCGCCCCGAGAAGGGGGTGACAGGGAGGAGCCGTGTTCCGCAGTTGCACATGCCTCTTCATCTGCGATCAGTTCATTTTCGGGGGAAATGGGAGAAACAGAAACGCATTTCTTGAATAATGGCCAAGTGTGTAGAAAAACGTGTGATGGGAGGGAAAGGCAGCATTAGACAGGGCATTAACCCCAAGGGCTCCTCTGCCACAAATAATGCAGCCAGAGAAAGGGCTGCACTGAGAAATGGACACTTACGAATATCTTCACATGTTCTCAGAGTCTCCAGAGCCGTCACCCACCTCCTGATCAAGTGGCTAATTTGACACGAGTGACCTCTGATCCGCGCCCCCGCCCCGACTCTCAGCCCCTTCCATTAACATTTATACAGGTGCAAATCAGACAGAATAAACAGATGCTTGGAATAGTATAATTGTAATTATAATTAGATAATTGCAATTACAGGCCATTGTGGTCACATGCACAGCAAAGGGGACTGAAAATTATGTTTTTCAGAGGGAGCCAGAAGCCCTTAACACACTGCTAAGAGGGAATCTATCATGACATTAAGGCAAATGTAAGCAAAGTCGTCAGAACACCATCTCCCAGTCTAACAATGCAAACCTCACATTTGTGATGAACTGGACCAGGATTCAGGCACTGCTCCCGTATCCGTTTATTGAGAGTCACATCAAGCACCATCCAAAAATCAGGACCATGAAAACAGGCAGGAGTCGTAACGAGATCAGAGCAAATAAACAAACCATATCGCTAGACGTACTCGAAGTCGGTATACATGGATATAGTGTCTCGCAATCCGGTCCTTGAGGACCCACAGACGGTCCATGTTTTTGCTCTCTCCCAGCTACCTGCCAGACGGTCCACGTCAGGGGAGTATCAAGCTTTTTAAAAGTGGCGGGGTTCTATGATGGGAAAGTAAAAATCCCCTTTAAATTATCACAGCCAAATTATAATATAATTATAATCACAGCCAATTATAAATAACTTCCTGCATTTCTACATTTTCTTTACATCTACACTATGCAAATAAAACCATGCAAATGACACTGCAACAAAATGGGCTAAATTTTCAACACCATTTATACTGCTGAGGTGGTCTAAAGTCAACTCCTATATGACATCAACATAACGCTATACCAGGCAGCATTGACAATGCCCGAGACACCATTATATGCATTAATTGGTGGTAATTTTTACCACATTTTAATGTAAAAGAACTATATTATGACTAACTTCAGATATGCAAGGAAAACATGATGCATCATATAAAACAAGACTTTTAATGTCTTTAATTATTCTACAACTTTTAAAACTCATTTGCTCTCAAAAATAGCTAATATTTAGCAAGTGACAATCAGTTAAAATGAACAGAAAGGGAATGATTGCTTCAAGACACAGCTCTATGATAGGAACATCTGCTGAAAGAGACAAAAAAAAAGAAAAACACGGAGGTACCTGCCTAACGTATACGGTAAAGTTACCCCCCTAGCTTGTTGCTATAACGTTAAATGCAATGCCATTGGCTAGCAAGGGTTCACAGGGACAATTAACCTCGTCTAGCATACATTATGTAGAAAATTCTGACATTATGATGTTGTGACAGACGATGTGAATTTTGCTTTACTAATTTAACGTGATGCAGTATCAGATATCACTTTATTCTACCTCTAAACTGTTCTCCCCAAATCTAACAGGTCAGTACGTTGCCAACTTACTCACTTTGAAGAGGAGTGGCTCTTGTTCCCTCGTCACTGACGCTAACTGATATATTTGCTGTGATTGGCTGAATGGTCCTTCAATCAAACTAACGGCCCTATGTGTGTAGTCTAAGTCTCCGCATGTATTTTTTTCTCCCAGATCGGGGCTACGGTTCAGTTCGCTCTTGTACCCATAGCAGTACGCATTTTAGTGTTGTTTTAATCTGACAAAAGCGGGGGGGATGGAATCGTGCTTCGTCAAAAGTGGGGGTGTTGTAACACCCACATCCCCCCCGCTTGCAACGCCCCTGGTTCACGTGTTTGCTCTCTCCCAGCTACCTGCCAGACGGTCCACGTTTTTGCTCCCTCCCAGTTCCCAGTGCTGCACGACCCCCAGGACCAGATTGGGAAACACTGTGATCAGAAGATCACACTAAGAACCGCTGCTCAGCACAGATAAACTCACAATTCCCCACAATCTGATAGTAGGCATGACGCTGTTTAAGGTATACGGTGCCAGTGAACAGGTGCAGTTAATTAACCGGTTCTTTGGAAAGTGTGGGCTGGATTCTGGATCTGGAGGTTGACAGGCGCAACATGTTTAAGAAAGCGAAACTTCGAACGCTGACTCCAGAAAGGAGCTGCTCTGAGAATGAGACAAGCAGCTTGAAGTTTGTAGAATTACATTCATTGCTGATCTTAAAAATATTAGGGCTGTCGTGGATAATAATCCTGACAGAGGAACCTTCAAGCTTATAGAGGCTCTACATGAGCAGGAACCTCAAAATGAAATTGTGCCATTGTATTCATTTTACATCAAACACTACATTAAGTGTTTGAGACCAGAACTTTTGTTGGCATCATCAGTTATACAACAGTTCCTTCGATTTCAGTTAATCGAGTTTGTTACTCTGCAGTGGCCACAATGGTACTTATGGGTTTGACATAAAGTGAAGAGTCTCTCTTGAGCCAGATCATGTTCTTTTAATTTCTTCTTAATTTAAGTTTGTCTTAAGAGTTTCTTTGTGTGGACAGCATTTAAAATAACCTTTGACATTTTTGAAAATTAAGTCTTTATACCAATTATTATGAAGTGCACATCAACAGTATACAGAGAGAAAGTTCTTCACAAAGAAGAAAAAATGCTACGATGAAGATAACTCAATGTTCACATTACTACAAATTCATCATACTGGAATGTACTGGAACAGTATTAATGGTAATAGTTAAATAAAATGTTTTGACAGAGGATGGCCTGAGGAGGCTCCATGACATCATAAATGATTATGCCAAGACACATCTATATTTAACCTAAAAATAATTCTAAATAATTACTTTTTTATGAATTGCGTTCAGCTTGGTTTCAGGCCTCCTGCGGTCCATAAATCCAGGACTTGGCAGTGATGTTGAATTTCATCTAACGTAGCATCAGTTTGAAAGGCTCACATATGTGAACCTGATTTAAGCAAAATCATACTTCAAAAAAGACGTTAAAAAAACGCTACAGCCCTCACGGAAAGCAGCGAAAATACACTTCACCGGTGAGGGCTGTTTTTTTTGGCCCTCGCAACTGACAGCTAGAGCGATTGCACAACGTCCTGTCACAATCGGTTAATAATCGCGAGGTAACCAGGTTCAGCCATTCATTTGAGGAATATATTTAGGGTCATGGTTCATAAGGTTTTAAGGCCAACGTCAACCCGGCCGAAGCCCATTACTTACAAAAGAAGCGGCAACTTATTTTATTAAACCTGGCCCGTAGTGACCCCCCAGAAACCTTAAACTTCTAGCCGTCAGTTAGGATTTAGAGTAACGTCTGAGCCTCTCTACACACATCCAGCCAGAGGTGTGTCCAGGCTTATAAGAACACGCACGCACGCACGCACGCACGCACGCACACACACACATACACACACACAAACATATATATGCAGGTTTGGCTGGATCCCAGTTCTAGCCCACACTCCGCAGCCCATAATCCCACTCTGCAACTGCTGATGAGGTCACAGAAAAGGAACAATAAAGAGCAGATAACTGCAAAAATGGGGGGGTGGGGGGGGGGAAGAAGAGGAGAAAGGTTCTTGAACACCGCAATGAACTCCTTGGTTCTGGGTTGCCAGGATCCTGAACGCGCGTCTTGTTGCCCAATTAGGATCCATCACACAGCCCGGATTTGGCCACTGGGGTCTTTCCAGTGGAAACCCCCCCCCCCCATCCCCCAGTTTCATTCTTTGTAAGCCCCGACCGCAGATTAGCTGTCACAGTACACCAGCTACCCTGAAAAGCCAGTGAGCTGCTTACTCAAACGGGCCGCACCGTGACGGCCACACCGTTTTTCCCCAAAATCGCTTTCCCCTCCCGTCTCATTTTGGTTGACGCGGAAGGACTGGGCCTTGTAATTACGACTGAGAAAACGCTTGGCAGGATTGTCAGGGCCAGCGATCGGGAGTCACGTCCCGCGTCCAAGCCTTGATGCTAAAGCAACACCACCGCCAAGGCCCATTCACAGCACGCCACCCCCCCCCCCCCGAAGATCTACCCAGAGCTGCCAATGTCATGAAAACACTACTGCAAGCCTATCCGACGAGCAGCCCAAAGGCCTCACCACTTACATCGGGTCTAGAACCTACATGGCTTCAGAACAACACACATGGCACATCTAGGCTGTGCAGTGCATTCATTTCTGCACTTACCCACAATACACCGCACACGTGGCAGATTGCCATTGGTAAGGCTGCACGTCACATCACGAATGCAGACCCAAAAAGAGCGCATCGACGTCTCCGAGGCACAAAATAAAGAGCTAAGGCAGCCAAAGCAGGAATGCCCCACGAATCTCTGTTTCATTTTATCAGAACAGGCCAATGAAAAGCCAATGAGCTGTCTTCGCACGCCAAAAGGCACCTTGCATAATCAGTAAGACATATATCAAAACAAAGCATGCCTGTATAAACATTATTTCCACCGAAGTCTGCGGTGCGTAACAGCCAAATCAGTATTGTGACATCATCTTACAAAGTGCCCCGCAGCATCATTCACAAAACTTCCTCATCTGGGGACAGGCGCAGTGACAGCATCTGGTCGCCGAGCACAGAAGGCCTTTCGTTAGATCCAATAACATGCTCTCAAAATGGCAGAACCAGCTGCTTTCGCGATAAGCTCAGGCGTCCCTAAAATCTAGATGGGGACATTACCAGGGAAATTCAAGACAGCAAATAAGCTTGATCAGAACAAAAATCCAGGCATGCAGAGTGCAGGCACGACGCTTAGAGATGCAGCCCTGCCTGCAACAGTCTCGCACGGGCCTGGAAACCGGTATTACTGTTGTCAAACCAGCAATTACATCCTCTCACTGTATAATTTATAGCCAGCTCAGAGGAGAGACACATGATGCCATTAGACAGCCGTGCACCTCGTGGTGCTATTTGCCACAGTGCTGGTCTCCGGCACCGATCGCTCTGGGCAATCCTGGGAAAGTATTCCTGCCAGCCAGCAGGGGCCGATCTGTCAGCTCAACAAGGCCAATCATCGCTATTCCACTGAGCGACATTAGTGTCTTTCTGGGAGCGTGAAACAGCCTTCAGGTGGTTCTTGAGCTTAATGACAACGGCTCGGCAAATCCACGCCGATTATTATTTCCGTTCAGCCGTCACAGACCGGCTGATTTGTGTGAGGACATACCCGCCTCCTCCATCAGAGAGAGGCTTAGCACGTTTGACAGGGACAGAATCCCTAAACTTTAATCTCTCTAACTTCTTTCTATTCCATTGTATTCTATTCTGTTCTATTCTATCCATTTTACCTGACAGTAGATGGGCAGCTAAAAGTGAAACTACGCTGGTCTAAAGTTTTAAATACAAACAGAAAAATGCACCACGCGCTAGAGTCATCACCCAAACTACAGATGGCCTCGGCTCACTTCAGCACAGCTTTTGGTACCAACCAAAGCCAATGTTATTCACAGCATAGTATAACAGTATTTTTAAAGCAGTCTGTAATATGATATTATAGATATTATGTATCCAACACCTAAATCACTGACCCATGAGGCAGTACTGATGACTCCACCAGCAAACTAAAGTATGTTCCTATAGATGCCACAGACAGCAAATGAAAAACTCACCTTGGGATTAAAGACCAGATACAAAGTACTTTAAGATGGAATTCCTCCTAAAGGGTATGGCATTCTTCTTCCACGTATAACAGAAATCCACGTTCATTAGCAACTGATCCCAGGGGCATACAAATAACCATACAACAGTCTGATATCACAGGTTTATTCAAAGAATCGTGCGTGCAGCTGACGAGGACAATGTCTCCCTTCCGCAGATTAACGATCTCGTTTCTCGGTCCGTGCGTTTACACCAAGCACGTGAAGGTGCGTTTCCTGCATCTTGTTATCCGCGTAGCCCAGGTGAGCGTGCGGAAGGCAGCTGGGCAGAGACTGAGCCACACGCGGTGTTTACCTTCGGAGATGCGCCCATTCGGCCGGCCACGTGTCACTCAGTGCTCAGAGATATCTACAGAGAATCCTTTGGGGAGACCCAGCTCACCGACGGCTGGCTCCTGCCCATGAGGGAAGCCGGCAAGAGCCATCTGTGGTGTATCCGCCACTACGCGGATAATGAAAGAGTCTGTGACGGCCGCAGTAGCAGCCCAACGCTTCAAATGCCCCCTTCTGCCACCCTTCTCTCTGACCTCAATTTAGCTAAGGCCCCTGCTATTCAAACCAGCCGTCCCTCTCTGAAGAACCACTTATGGTTCATTTGGCCATCAAACTGGTCTGCGACATCCCTGACGACTTGTGGCATTTAACAAAGCCCGTTAATTGCTTCCTTTCGGGGGCTGAAAGGATTCAATTTAGAGAGGATGATGAAGAGGCCATGAGGCTGACTCTAAAGGCAGGACAGGGCAGGAGAGTCTGCAAGGATGGATCCTCCTCCAAAAATTAAGTGACCAAGACCTCTGTGGATGGTGAAGGGCAGGCAGGGGGATGGGAGTGGGCAATCACTCACGGAATGTGACTTTTGGGAGACCCAGGCTGGCTGATGGCTGTTGCAGAAGCTCTGGATGAGACATGTGGAGAGCTGATGGGCTGGGGGGGGGTGGGGGGAGGTGTCGACAGAGCTCAGCAGAGCTGTTTATGTTTTCCATTGCAGTGTAAGGAAGCCTGACTCATTTACCAAAAGCCGCAAAGCGACCAGCGCAGCAAACAGCCGCACTGGCCAGAAAACACGGCCCAGCTCCTCCGGTTGCATGTGGCAGCACTGCCATGTCTTATTACGTCTCCTGTCCCACAGAATCCAAACGCTGTCCACTGCTGGTAAGGATAAACATTCTCAAAATACAATCCTTCAGCCTCTTTCAAGCATTTCTACTGGCTCTACCCCCGAGAATCTGTCTTTAGAGCGGTGTTTCCCAAACCGATCCTCGGGGACCCGCAGATAGTCCACATTTTTGCTCCCTACCAGGAGCTGAGAGGGAGCAAAAACGTAGACCGTCTGGCAGAGGGAACTAAAACATGAACGATCTGTAGGTCTCCAAGGACCAGGTTGAGAAACACTGCTTTAGAGCATTAGTATAAACAATATAAACATGCTGTCCAAAGGGGTTATTTTCAGTTAGCTAGCAATGACCTCAGATGCCCTGTGGCACTGGAACAAGGCAAAGTGTCACGTTACGCTCCAGTGACGCATTTATTCAGTTCTGAAAAAGTCGTTCATGTCACACAGGGGTGCAACACGTGAAGCTGCTCAGCTTCGCACTTACAGGAACACAGTGAAATCTGAGGCACAGGTTCTTTCGCCTTTCCAGCTCTCAGCTCTCCTCAGATGCCAAAAACCAGACACCAGAGAAAGCGGCCTCGCACCATTAACCCCCCGTTGCCCCCGCTGGTATCAGTTCCTCTGCCAAAGGCACCTCTCTCGGGAGACCCCCAGTTAGACGTCTGGGGCACAGAAGGCAAACTCTGCCGTATCAGCCTTGTGGCTGGGTCTTAAAAAACATAAACGTTGCAATGCATGACGAAGCGATATAAGGCCACAAAGAAGCCAACCCCCAGCTCTCTTATTAAATAGACCACAGTTAAACTAAAGACATTTAATCAGAAGAACAGCAGTCAGAATCCAGCATAGCACTCAGTAAATACCAGGGCCTTACTTGAGGGTCTAAATACAGAAAAAGCTCATTTCTGATTTCTGCCTTTTCATTATGACATTCAGTAAGGTTCCATATTTTCTCTGACTTGATTAATAACCATAATCCTTAAACAGCTAGTAACAATACTTAGTTTAAATATTTCTTCAGCACTGTTTGGACAATCTTAGAAAATCAGATACAGAAATGTAACAAGAAAATTGTGCATGTTCCAAATATTTCTTGCAAGTCAACGAGCAACTTTAATTTTCCCCCATGATAAAAGACATAACCTGTTACAGAGGTCAGAGGTAATTAGCTGATTTGAGGGCGGTGGAGCTGCTTTGTGTCGAACATGATGGTGCACGGCTCCGCTGCTGTTTTAGTTGCAGGGTGACCGCATTTATCATATGTGTTCAAAAGAGAAAGCCAAAATACAACCAATCACTGCTGCCCATACACCTAATATTTCTAGTCACGAATGCATACTACATTATATAAAACACCATAAATGATACATTTCTACTATTTTTATTTCAAGAGGACAGCCAGGGAAGGTGGTAAGTTTTATTATGTGTCATGCAAATCAAACCTTCATACACTATGGCAAAAATGATTCTTCCTGCATTTAAAGCCCCACCTTAACCTAAAAATAAAAAAAAACTAATAGACATTATAATCTTTGAAATCTTAAAGATTATAATCTTTGAAATGATTACAAGTCACCAGCAAGGCTGAGTAAAAACATTTCCATCGACACAAACATATAGGTAGCTGCAGCGCTGTTTTAAGAAGTCAAAAGTGCACCATTACTAAGTTTCACTATATAAATTAGTGTTCGGTTCACTTTATGTGCATTACTGAAAAATGAGTTAGTTCTCAAGATGCCAGCAGTTACCCTCTTTTGGTTAGAATAGCCTCACAAACTGTAACTTTGTTTCGAAAGAGCTTGCCAGATTATCATCATCACAGCGATGATCATAACACACGCCTACTCAAGATGGGAAGTGTAATGGAGACTGATTTTCCCTTTGATATAAAAAGTTCTGACTCAGACTGAATAAAACCGATACCGAGAATATTATAAAGTTTGATCTAAAAGCTCTCATTCTGTTAAAGCACTTTGTAATGTCTCATGCGGGTTTCACAATTTCGATCAGCCTCTCAAAATGCTGAAATGGTATGACAGCATCCACCCTGCGTCGTGGAGAAAGTTCGGGACGAGCCCGAAGAACGAGGTCATTGATGGGACCTGCGGGGCCAATAAGCAGGGTTAGGGTGGCCAGTTACGACCCCCGTGCATCTGAGAATAGACTCAAGCTATTTCACTGGGTATTTTGAAAATCCCAACACACACAAGGGCTGTGTCTGAATTTAGGTGCTGCATCCTTCAAAGGACACAGTCTACGAAGGACTACCCTTGGTAGGCTGCATTCCTCGAAGGTCGAGCAAAAGGAGTTGTGAAATGGGTCTAGGTCTGGCCTACGGACAACTTCCTCTTTGCATCATCAGCTGTTCCCGCCCTTAGTTTTGAGTCACGAAGCACCGCCCCTATCGCCTAGCTGGGACACGCCCACTTTACCTCTGCACAGTGAATCTTGGGATATGTTGGCCTGCCAAGGATCCAACGGGTGAACCTTTTGCGACTAGACAAAAGAAGGATGCATTTGTAGACCGAATATAAAGGAGCCTTCAAAATGGGACAGCCTTGAAGGCTGTGACACATTCAGTTTTCAGTCTTAGAAGGATGAAGTTTCTGAATTCGGACACACCCGAGGAAAACAGTCACTGCAGCAAATGCTTAGGATTTAGGGATCCTACACGGCTGGGTGTGGAGCTGCATCTCACTACAGAGTGAGAAAGACAGGTGAGGGAATGCATTAAAATCCAAGATATCAATCACTATGGTGATTGCCTGCCATTTCCATGGAAACATGAGGAAAACTCACTTAACCTCACACCCGGCGTTCCCTCTCTGCATGTTCTCTCATGATCATGTCATTTTTCGTGCAGGCCTGCTGCAGCCACGCTCTGGATCCATCTGGAAAACGCGTCGGAAAGATGACACTCACTCTCCGTGGCTTGCCTAGCAGCAGCGCGCGTAGCCGGGGGGCTGATGAGGCGGGCTGTCTGCGGGGCAGCAGCTGGGACACACGCTGAACCCAAAGCGGGGTGACGCCATCTACCTACCAAATCGGGCCCTTTTGGGTCCAAGCCCTTCACACAGCCCAAGTCTCTCTCCCAAAGACCAGAACTCGGCACGGCATACCTCCCTCGACACGGCAGCGGGGAGAAGATTCAGAGCTCCCCCAGGCACTCAGGGGCATGAAAAGCAGAGCGCCTGAATACCAAGAGCGTGTGCCGTTAGCCAAAGTCACACGGGGAAGTCCTGGTCAGTGACCCACACAGCCAGCAGGCAGCATGGCGGCCCGGGCGGCTTGGCTGACGGAGGGCGGCTCCGAGGAGCGCCAGCTGGCAGCTCCAGTGCGCAGAGCTAAAGCCGACCTTTATGAACCACAGCATGTGCACGCCTTCCAGAATAACAGACAAAAGCAGGACGAGCACCCGAAGGTCTAAGCTCTGCTCCTGGAGTCCTGTCTGCCAGCTACCCACAGGGACGCCGCTCGTGGCGTCTCCAACAGCCCGCCTACAGCGACGGTTTCTCCATCCATAATGCATTACTCTCCCACCTCCTTCCATATCACCTACAGTACATCTGCAACACTTCACACACACCAGCATGCCCCTCCACACCCACATGGAGACACCAGACCCCTGCAGGAACCCCACTCCTGCTGCAGTGTCACATCCTGTAAGTCCAGGAGGCTGGACTTACTCATCGATAAAATCTAAAGTGCGTAACAGATGCCAAAAGCAAAGTTATTCCAGAACATTCCCCAGCCAATGAATATTTCAGTACTTAAATAGAAACGACAACAGTATTTTTGAATGATGTATGCTGTAACATTACTAAACAATACGTAAAAAAGATAACATTTTTACACAGCAATAAAACACAATCACAGCAGACTGCCTTCGCAGGGTTGTAGTGATGTGTAGCAATGACACTCAGTGGGATGAGCTCAAGGTGACCACCTCAACATTGCGCACCCCCAGTGGGCACCATCAGACCATGAAGCCCCCAACACGAGGCGTCCATTGCAGTCCATGAAGTCAAAGCAGACCCCAGCACTGTCCGGGATGGGGGGGGCACCAAGTCGCGTTTATGGAAGGAATGCCTCCTTCCTTCAATGCTTTGCTGCATGTTTTATACTCATGGGACAGGAAATATGAAACAGGCAGGATGAAAGGCCGATCTGAGCCGAGGAGGAGGTCAGCGTGTAATATTTTATTGACAAGGAAACACAAGGAAGTCCTCAAAATAAGACAGTGCCGGGCTCGATGGAGGAGAGCTCAGCTGGCAAATCGTTCTCCTCCTCTCTCTCCAGCTCTCCCCAAGATTACCCTCCTCACGGTGGAGCCTTCACTGCCACCAGCGGAGAAACTTGGGGTCACCATGCAACAACGCAACAAACAGTTATTGGTTACAGGCACGGCGCTGACCCCCTACAGCCATGCCATCACACGGTTTAAAAAGTATAATGCAAAAACATACAGCGACTACACATGTGAGCGACCGCGTGGAGATACAGGTACCACACTCCCCATCAGCTTTTAAATCACTGACAAAATTAAACCATCATTGCACAGAGCACGGACTCTACGGTTTACTTAAAGGAAAAATATTGGTAGCATTTTAGAAATAAGGATACGGGCTTCCCCCACTTTAGGAAAGTAGAGCGTTGTTATGAAACCTTCCATGTCGAAATGGCGTAAAGGGAAAAAACAGTTACCATTAATTCATATGGGAAAATTTTGAGCGTAAAAAGTAACCAATCAAATCATACCAAATAACACATGAAACCTAGAATAACACTAATATATAGTAAAAGCAGGAATGGTATGATAAATATACAGCCTGTATAAAGTAGAAATGATGTATGTAAAGGGTAGATTCATTTAGTAGAATCAACAGTCATGTGTCACTTAACAACAGAGAAATGTGTCATTAGGTGATTTCGCCATTGTGAGAACATCATAGAGTGTACTTACACCACTAATCTGGATGGTATAGTCTACTACACACCTAGGCTAAATGGTACAGTCCAAATACACCGCGTTCCAAATGATTATGCAAATGATGTTTTTCTCAAATTTTTCTAAATAGTCGATGCAAATGAGTCAGCATAATTTTCAAGTCCGCAACCATTAGAGTATAATTCGAATGTTACTGAACAAACCTCCCAATGATAACAGTATTTTTTTCAAAAATAAAACACCTAAAATACACTGTTCCAGATTATTACGCACAACAGAGTTTCAAAACATTTCACAGGTTGTAAAGAACTGAAAATGGTCATTTGTTGAATTTGCAGCATTAGGTCATATTTACTGAAATCAAAAGCTATTT